>CM031969.1:38858324-39032411 GCA_018804465.1 Populus tomentosa | reverse complement strand
TTTCCTCTGCTAGCAACGGAAACTCAGAACTTGACCAGGTGTGGTAAGATCCAGCTTCTCCTTCAAATAACTGTTGGGCTGACCTTGGAGATAAGTCGAAATCCATGGATGCCAGTTGTGTCGTGTAACTTTCTTGAACAAGTACTACATATCAAACAACAAAAAGAAAGATAAAGTAATTAGCATTATTAACTGAAAGAACAAGTACTACAATTTCAATCTCAACTTTAAATTTCTGGCTCTGTTCAGAATGAAAAAAAGTACACCCTTGGTCATGTGCCATTTTCCTAGGACAAGAAAAACCTGTTTTCTCGATTAAAAAATAAACACCAAGAATTACAATTTTACCATTGTTATATTACAAAAATAGATAAAATTGAAAAATAGTAATTCCTTCGTAACTTGTTGTCCTTCGTAACTTTATTATTTTATTTTCACATTTATCCTAAATCTTTTCATATAAGCACCTTTTAGAATTTTAATCCCTCTTCCATGTGCATGTGAATGAAGAAGCATATATGATCTGAGTTGGATAAATTTCTTGAAAAAAAATAATATGAAGGCTTGTCCTACGGGCAGCAACAAAGACGAACGGTAGGAAAACAGAAAAAAAGAGAAGAACACACAGATTTAATGATCATATATATTGGAAGTTTACATACTTGAGTTTAGCATACAAACTTTAGCTAAAAATAACAATGCGGAGCCATAATATTAAGAGTTAAAACCAAGAAAGGAAGGAGGCCATACCGCAGGCAGGGGATGAGAAATTCAGCTGCTAAACTTATAGAGGGATGATTGTGAGAGATGAGAGATGAAGGAGACGATCCCTCCTTTTATAGAGAAATGAAGCCCCGAGGAGGGGCAAGGCTATTATCTTGAAAGCGACGTGAAAGCAACGTGGCATGTGTTAATGTCTCTTTGATAATGATGTTATAATTGTTTTTAAAAGTATTTTTATATTAAAATATATTAAAATAATTTATTTTTATTTTTTAAAATTTATTTTTGAGATTAGTATATTAAAATGATATAAAATATTAAAAAAATTAATTTTTAATAAAATAAATATTTAATCTTTTAAAACATAAATTCAATTACTCAACGGAACTATTTCCACATGCCTACTTTCAAACCAAAATCATCACGTATTCTGATACAAGTCAATGATATGGTACAGGACAGTGAAGGAGAGGGAAATAAAGGAGAGAAAAGATTTATAATATGATTTCGATTTGTCTACATACACACGCAGAGCCACACAGGCAGAGCTGATTTGAATTTATGAGATGTAAATTCTGAAGAAAACTTGTGCTGGATGGACCCATGCTTGAGAAAATAATAATAATAAAAAAATGATGCAAGCTTGTATTACTAAAAAATTAATAAATATAAATAAAAATACTGAGGGAATATTTTCATTAGTAAATTTTTAAGGGATTTTATTGACGAAAAAATTCTCTCGGTATAGTGGGAAAAAAAATTAAACAAGCAAAAAAAAATAATGACGTGTTATTTTTACCAATGGAATTTATTCCATTGGTAAACTATGAACACTGTTTATTATGTAAATTATAAAGGGAATTACCGATGGAAAAATTCCATCGGTATTTTCCAGAGAATTCCCAAAACTGTTCACTTTCCAATTGCACTGGTAATTGTTGTTCTTTACGGACAAAATCACCGATGGATTGAAAATTCATCGATGTTATTGGTGGTTTTCTGAAAAAAATTCAATTGATTTAAAATTTTCATTTAAATATTACAGACGGAATCACCGACGGATTGAAAAATCATCGGTAATTTTTGGCGGTTTCTGAAAACTTTTACGAAATTGAAAATTTAAATTAAATATTACCGACGGAATTACCGACAAAATAATTAAAAAATATTAATATTCAATTATCCGTCGGTAAATCCGTCACTAACACGCCAAAAAAAAAAAACTAAATCTGCTTATTTCACAAGAGACAAAGTCATTTCTTCTTCATCTTCTTCTTCTTCTACTTCTACTTCTTCTTCACTATCTGTAAAAAACATCAATATCTATTTCTTCTCTTCTTTTCTCTCCTCATCTCCTTCTCTTTCCCTCCATGCTCGGGTATGTCTTATTCTTCTTTCTTCTTTTATCCTCTTAGGTATTTTTTAATTAATATGCTTTATGAAAAAAAATTTCTCTCCTTAGCTTCACTTGCAAATACATTAAGGTAAGATTTTTTTTCTTCATTTTTCATGATTTTTTTCACTATATTTGTTTTTTATTTTATTTTTAATTGTTTTTGTTCTTAATAATTGTATAAATGTTGTTGTGAGATTTTTGTTTTCATATGAGATCAATTTTAGTTGATTTATTTATAGGATTTTTAAATTTTTAGCAATTGCAACTTCATTTTTTTCATATGAATTTTTTTAGTTGAGTTAATTTTTTTTGTTTTATTTATTTGTTGCAAATTTGTTTGAGTTGATTTTATTATTCTTTTTTCCAAGCATTTTGAGTATTTATTATACAATGTTGATTTATGTTAATCTAATTATTTTATAATTTTATAAAATGAATTTTTTAAAAAAATGTTTTTAAATAATTACAGACGGACAAAAAATTAACGATGAAAGATTCATTAATGAAGAATTTTCGTCGATGATTTTGTCGGTAAATTAATTACCGATGGAATATGTGTCTTACGCCGATGAAAAAATTTCGTCGATAAAATTGTTAAATCTTGTAGTGTTGGTGGATCTGATATAAAATGAAAAAAATATTGTGAGCAAGTAAATGGTGATAAGTTCAACAGATATTTAACAAGTATTTGCTGTGAAATGTTTGTTTTCTCTTCGGGGTGAGAAAGTACCACAATTATTTCAATATTAATTGTCTTCTTATTCATAATTCTTGGCTGCTTTAAATAAGCAAAACCGGGTACAGATAACTCTAAATTAAGGAAAGCTAGTAACTCACGATGTGAGTTTACCCATGTAAAAACTGAAAATAACACGTACTGAATTATAGTCGCAACAACTATAACAAACTGAAATAAAAGCAATTGATAAATCACAACTGTACAAGACCCAGTCTTGTATTGAAACCGCTCCTCCTCAACACATTCTTTATCTCTTCTGTATACCTGCATATCCATGTAGATATTGTTCACGTTTAACTATTGTTGCATGGCACATGTAACTAATATTTCACATTTGACATCTTCCCGCATGCCACATGCAATTAACATTCACTTCATCATATATACTTGGAATTTGGCCTAATGGTCGTGGTTGATCTACGTGGCTTATCAATACCTCCCCCATTACGTGAAACCTTGTCCCCAAGGTTGACATTTAGAAACAACTCCAGTGGCTGTTTGGTAGATACCCATGTTGCCTCTTTGATGGTTAGATATTTCCAGTGAACTAAACTTTCTTCGACAATTTGGACGCCTTGTTTTATCCAGCGATGATCAATAAAGCTTGTGGTATCAGTAGAACTTCTCAATCATCATTGAAGGACGGTATCTTCGTGTTGTGGTTGTTAACCTCTGTGTTGGTGTTGTACTGTTTAAGCAGAGAGACATGGAATATTGGATGAATATATGACTCTGCTGGGTAAACAGAGTTTGTAAGCAACGGGTCTGATTTTGTCCAGAATTTCATAGGGTCCATAGAAGCGACTGGCAAGTTTATGGTATTCTCGCTTTAAAAACCGTATGCTGTCGATATGGATGGAGTTTCAGAAGGACTAAATCACCAATATCAAATGAGACATCTTTTCTCTTTTTATCTGCGATTTGTTTCATCCTATTAATTAAGCGTGCCAAGTTGATTTTTAGCTGCTGAAGTAACTCATCTCGGTCTTGCAACTGCTGATCCGCTTCATGCACCAGCGATAAACCTTCATTGTATGATGGAGCAGTGGGTGGAAGCCGGCCATATAGGGCCTGAAAGGAGTCATTCCGGTTGATATGTGGTATGTTGTATTATACTAATATTCTGCCCATGGTAAGTAGAAGCTCCATTTTTTTGGCCATTGGTGGACAAAACATCGTAAATATTGTTCAACGCATCGATTGACAACCTCGGTTTGGCCATCTGTTTACGGGTGATACGCGGAGCTGAGCGGCAATTTTGTACCTGACATCTTGAAGAACTCCTGCCAAAAATGGCTCACAAAAACTAGATCCCGATCGCTGACTATAGACCTTGGCATGCCATGTAGCTTAATAACACCTTCCATAAATTTCTCTGCAACACTTTTAGCTGTAAAAGGATGTTTTAAGGGGAGAAAATGAGCTGATTTGCTGAGCCTATCGACGATAACCATGATGGTATCTTTGTCTTGGGAAACGGATAGGCGCTCGATGAAATCAAGTGTAATGTCCTCCCACACTTGGCAAGGAATGGGCAGTGGTTGGAAGAGAGCTGCGGGTTCCAATGTATCTTATTTGGTTTTCTAGCATACCACACAATTCTTGATATATTCTTGGACCGATTTACGCATTCCTGGCTAATAGAATTGTTGCCCCAGTTTTTTATATGTGCGCAAAACACTAGAGTGGCCGCCAACTTTGGTATCATGCATTTCGTGCAGCAGCTTTGCACGTAGAGTAGAGTCTGTAGGGATGATGACCCGTTCCTTGTAACGAAGCAAACCATTTTGCCACACAAAGTGGCTGTATAATTGATCCGCAGCTACCTGACTCATGGATTGTATATATAAATCTGTCTTTGCCGCCTATTTAATTTCTTCCCACAAAGTAACCTAAGAAACCAACAAATGATGAAGAGCATGACTACCTTATTTATAAGAGAGAGCATCGCCTGCAGAATTTTCTCGTCCAAGATGGTAAATGATCTCATAGTCATAGCCTAAGAGTTTGGCTACCCATTTTTGCTGCTCTGGTGTGGTGATACGTTGCTCTAGCAAAAAATTTAGATTGCGTTGATCCGTCTGAGTATAAAACTTTCGACCTAAAAGATATGGCCGCCACAAACGTATAGCTTCAAGGATGGCCAACATCTCTTTAGCATAAGTAAACCAAGATTTCTTTGCCACCCCAAGTGCTTTACTCATAAATACAATTGGTTTGCCTTACTGGGTTAATATGGCGCCAATACCATCACCTGAGGCATCGGTTTTTACAGTGAAGATGTCTTTAAAATTGGGCATTGCTCACGTTGGTGTCGTTGTCATGGCTTGTTTGAGCGTGAGGAAGGCAGTTTCAGCTTCCTTATACCACCCAAATTGGTTCTTTTTAAGGAGATTGTTGAGAGCCTGTGCCACAATGCTATAATTTTTGACAAACTTCCTGCAATATCCTGTCAACCCTAAAAACCCACGAAGCTCTGAAATATTAGTAGGTCGTGGCCATGCCACCATTGCTGCCAATTTTATTTTCATCTACCTTCATTCCATGATTGGTGATTATGTGCCTTAAGTACTCCAGCTCTTGTTGACCAAAAGCACACTTGCTAGCCTTGACAAAGAGTTGTTGTTGCTATAATATTTCAAAAGTCTGCCTTACATGCATCAAATGCATGTCCCACGTAGGACTATAGACTAATATATCATCGAAAAAAAACCAATATAAATTTTTGAAGATGAGGTTGAAATATTGAATTCATGATAGCTTGAAATGTCGAGGGTGCATTACACAACCCAAATGGCATAACCAAATATTCATAGTGTTCGTTATGAGTGCGAAAAGCAGTTTTTGGAATATCCATAGGATTAACCCGTACCTGATGATATCCAACTCGAAGATCAAGCTTGGTGAAATATGAAGCACCATACAGCTCGTCTAACATATCATCAATTGTAGGAATAGGGAAGAGGTCATTCACGGTCATAGCTGTCATAACTCAATTCTGGGTTATTCCCCCAAAATAAATTCCCCCAAAATAAAAATAATAATAATAAAAATAATAAAGGCTGGCAACGTGGAGAAAGTATGCCGGGAAATCAAATTGCAATTTTTGGAGAAGATTTAAGACCTATTGGCGCCCCATTATGCCCAAAATTGGAGGGAAAAAATGCAAATTCAAGGTTAAATTAAATGATTATTGGACAAATTTGCATAAGAATTAAGTCCAATAACATAATTAAATTTTTAATAGGCCAATTTGATTTAATCATGGGCCAAATTAAATTTTAATTATGTTTAAGAATTAATTTAGGTCCAAATGAAGGATTTAATTAAGTGCAAGGACTTAATTATACTTTAAATGGGTCAAATTAAGTTTATTTGGGGCTTAATTGGTGAAAAAATTAAGTTTGGGAGCTTAATTTTGGCTTAATTAAGAAAATTGGAATTTTAAGAGATCAAATTTAATTTTTACCAAGTTAATTGATTGAAATCAGGGGCCAAATTGAAAGAAAATTGAAGTTTTGGGGGCAATTAGGGGTTAAATTGATAAAATCCAAAACTAAGGACCAATCTGCAAAAGGCGCCAAACTATAGGGGTCTAATTGACAAAATTCGGGGGTCAAATTGAAGAATTTAAAAACGACGCCGTTTTTGTGTTTAAGAAAAAAAAAAGTGGCTGAACGGACCAGGCGACGCGTCGCCTAGTTACTATTCATCTTCTTCCCCACAAAGTTGCCCGAGGAGCTGCTTTCCAGGCGCATTTTCTGACTCGTATGGCCCCCAAATCCGACAAAGCGTGCACCAACATGTCCACCTGAAACCCCTTTATCCCGGGGAATGGTTCGGTCAGGTCGACAAACTTGGAAATGACTCTGTTTGTTGGCCCAAAGTGGCCACCTCGGGCAGTCTGCAGCCTTGGATGGCCAAATTTGGCAGTTCGAGGTGCACATTTTGAACCAACGGCTTGGATTCCTCGAGTCGAATCAAGGGCTAAGACTTTTTTCCCGTTAAATACAAGATTACCCTCTCTCCATCCCTATAAATAGGAGCCAATTTCGTGCTCAGAAGGAGGGGAAAACTAAGCTCAAAATTGGCAAAACAATCATCTTTTCCTGCCTGGTTTTTCCTGCAACCAGCCCTCTCTTTCCTTTTTCTCTCCGTCGTGGCCTCCAGCCGCCACCACTGATCTCGCCACCGTCCTTCCCACGAAACACCATATCCCATCCCTCACCCAGCAACCTCACCGAAGCCTGCAACATCTCTCTTTCTATCCCTTTTTTCTCTGCAAAACCCTTTTTTCTCTCCACCACCGCAACCCCAGCAGCAGCAGCCGCAGCAACCAACTCGACCAGAAGCTTCTGCCTTTCCCAAAGACCGCCAGGACAACAGCTCTCTCTTCAGCCACTCCAACAGTTGCAACCGTGAGCTTTCCTTCTCCTCTGCAGGGCCTGTTTCATTCTTCTTCCAGCCGGGACCAGTGCACGCCGTCGGCCTCGCCGCCTCCAGTCACACCGCGCACCACCAGCCAAGCTGCCGACTCTCTCCACGCTAGGTAATTCTCCGCTCCACCATTTTCTTCTTCGTTCTTCATAGCCGTTGCATGTAGAATTCATTTCTGCATGCAGTGGCTAATTAATTAGTCACTTGATTGGGCCGGGCCGGGCCCGGCCGAGGCTCGAAAAAAAATTTCAAAATTTTTTTTTTTTAATATTTTTCTACCAATTTTTGCTTAATATTGGCTTGTATACTTACATTGTAAGATACAAGTTTGGTATTAAAATACCCGGTTTTCTCTGAAAAAATATAAAAAAAATAAAAAAAGGAAGAAAAATATTTTGTTGCATACGACCAAGTCCTAAAGAATTTTCCAAGCATGTTTTTTTTTCAAAAATAAAAAAAATGAATATCATAACTGGTTTATGATTATCCGTTAGGGTTTGGCCAAAATATCATGTAGACTTTAATAGTTGTGGGATGTAAATTTACACGATAAAGTACACCCTCGGGTATTAAAGATACAAGGTGTAAATAAAAACAATTTTAAAATTCAGACTTTAAAATGGTTAGGATTTAACCCAATAAGGTAGAGACTCCCTCACCAAGGGAGATCTGCCTTGAACCTTAGAAAAGATCAGCGAATAGAAACTCGACCTATAAAAGCAATCAAATAATAATGCAGCTTACCTTAGGTAGGGTGCACTGGGGGTGCTGCGTCTTCCCCTTGCACAACCAGTCCCTTACTCAGACTCTCACAGACCTTAGGTTCCTAGTGACCATAATACTAGGTGGCGACTCCAACGAACCAAGCAAAAAATGGAAAATAAAAAAAAAATCATTAGCCGATGCTGCGTGGATTTTGACGTGCAACAGTAGCATTAAGGGCTCTGTAATCTGTGCAAAAATGTCATGTTCTATCTTTTTTCTTCACCAATAGTACAGGTGATGAAAAAGGGCTGGTACTTGGTCTGATGAGGCTGAAATTCAACATTTCATAAACTTGCTTCTCAATTTCTTCCTTTTGATAATATGCATAACGATATGGCCGAACATTAAAAGGTTCGGTTCCGTCTTTGAGAGAAATGCAGTGATCAACCCCTCTGATAGGTGGTAGACCTGCTGGTTCCTTTAGAATATCTGCAAACTCATGCAAAATGGCCTCTATATCAGGATGAGTTGTCTGGCTGTATGGCTCCGCAGTACTGATCTGTAGACATATTGCAAAAATGGCATGGTTCTAGTGAATTGATTTGGTTAATTCAGTGATAGATGCAATTTGTATGCCTTTATCGCCTATTCCACGTAACTGCCTAAGTTAGTTCTTCCACTGAAATTCCATAGTTAATTGTTTCCAGTTGCAAACCACAGAACCTAGCATTTCCAACCATTGGATGCCCAGTACCAGATCCAACCCTGTAAGTGGAAAAGAATAAAGAGTTAATGAAAAATGAGTGTCTTGCAAGTCCACTCCGACCTTTTCAAAACGTCCCTGGCATTTCAATTTTTTGCCATTTGCTACCTGCACTGTGAAGGATGCGGTAGGCACCACTAGTATTCGTAATGCATTGGTCAATCTTTTGCTAATAAAGTTATGAGTTGATCCACTGTCGATTAGTGCGATGACATCGCTGGACCCTATCCTGGCAGTGATGCGCATGGTCTTAGGTGCAGCCCATCCTGTCAACGCATGCAGTGTAATTTATGGTTCGGTGATTGTCTCAACATTCTCCTGAAGTGGTTGGTCTTCACCTTCATTATCACATAATAGAGTGTTACTGCCATCGTACCCTTCCAATTTTAGGATGTGAGCCTCGCGACATTGATGTCCTGTAGTAAATCGATCATTGCAACTAAAACATAAATTCTAAGCTCGCCGTCTCTGCATTTCCTCCCAAATGAGGCCCCGAATAGGATTGGTAGGAACTGTTGGGGTAGCTCGATTGAAACCGGGAGGGGAAATCGTAGATCTCATTGGTGGTGATGGTGCTGGTCTGTTGAATCTCCTCTATCTGTTAAGTTGATCATTCTTCATTCAGGCTAGACTGATGGCCTCTTTCAACGTTTATGGCTTAAACATGCATATCCCATTTGAAATCTCAGTTTTTAAGCCACTTATAATTGTACCTACAAGGGCCTTTTGCGTCCATCCACATACTCGATTGCCAAGGCGCTCGAATTCGCGTTGGTAATCTCGCTGTGAGCCTCCTTGCCTTATTCTTAAAAGGGCCTCATCAAAATCCTCACACTCTAAAGGACCAAAACACGCCCAGAATTCATCTTCAAAGTTTGCCCATGATAAAACTCGTCATTCTTCTTCAGTCAACCGGAAAACCCATTACCACCACTGGTTGGCTTCCCTTTCCAAGTGATAAGAAGCCAGGGCAACCTTCTGAAGTTTTGGAGTATTTTGAAATGTAAAAAACTTATTCACACGATTAAACCACTCAGTGGGATCATCTCCTGAAAATCTAGGAAACTCAAGTCGTGCTGTTTTGGAAGAGACAATTAATCGTCCCCCTTCTTGACCTTCAGGTTGCTAGTTGCCCTGGTTTGGAGGCTCCTGATTTGCAAGCAATACATCAGAAAGTCGGTTAAACATGTCCTCTAGATGTTGCAACCTATCAGCCATGCCCAGCTCCATTTGGTGCAGCCCATCTTCCAACTGCTCAATGTGTTCCTTATTAGTGCCTATAAGATCTTCTAACAGGCTCTGAAACCAATGATAAGTTCAACAGATATTTAACAAGTATTTGCTGAGAAATGTTTGTTTCTCTTCGGGTCAGAAAGTACCACAAGTATTTCAATATTAATTGTCTGCTTCTTCATAATTCTTGGCTACTTTAAATAAGCAAAACCGGTACAGATAACTCTAAAATTAAGGAAAAGCTGGTAACTCACGATGTGAGTTTACCCACGTAAAAATTAAAAATAACACGTACTGAATATAATCGCAACAACTATAACAAATTGAAATAAAAGCAACTGATAAATCACAACAACTATAACAAATTAAAATAAAAGCAACTGATAAATCACAACTATACAAGACCCAGTCTTGTATTGAAACCGCTCCTCCTCAACACAATCTTATCTCTTCTGCATACCTGCATGTCCATATAGATACTGTTCATGTTCAACTATTGTTGCATGGCACATACAGCTAATATTTCATGTTTGACATCTTCTTGCATTCCACATGCAATTAACGTTCACTTCATCATACATACTTGGAATTTGGCCCAATGGCCCTGGTTGATCTACGTGGCTTATCAGATGGACCCATGGCTAGTTTGCTGTCCTTCGTTAAAAATTAAAATATAACATGTCCTTATATTTGTTGTTACCCAATTTTTGACTCATCTATTTGATAAAATTTTTGAAAAAAATCCAAAAATAGCGAAAAACAACAAAAATCCAAAAAAATATGTTTTTTTTTAATATATTTGCATCATTTTTAACATTTTCAACATCGTCTAAAAAAGAATTTAAATTTTAAAAAATGTTTTTCGAACGCGTTCGACTTTTCACGCGTTGTGTTTAAAATCCTTGATTTTTCTCATTGAATCAACGTTGATACTGCTCGCTTTTAAAAATACAAGAAAAATCAAAATTTATAAAAAAAGAAAGTTGAGGGATCAATTTTGAGGCCTGAGCAACATTTTACCTATAAATATAGGTCCAAAACTCAGATCTAAGGAGGAGGAGAATTTTGAACATTTGGGGGAAGGAAATTGAAAAAAGGGGAGGGGGGCCGATTTTGAAAAAAAAAGAGGAAGGAAACCCTAAAATCTATCTCTACTCTAAGAGCCGCCAGCCCCCCACCCCAATCTTTTGATTTTTTTTCTCTTCTCCCTCAATCGGCCGCCACCCCCTCCCCTTTGGATTTTTTATTTTTTTTTTGCCTTTCTTCCTCTCCCCCAGCGATATCTCCTCCCCATTGCCATTTTAACAGTCGTGAAAGCCACATAGAGGGCCATTCCCCTCCCTTTTGGCCAAAACTAGAGAATCCCTCATTCTCTTCAACCACAGACCCGGCCATCATCTTCCCCGTATACCCAGCCAGTTGCTCCCCCTCACCAGACCGACTTGTCTTCTCCCCTCAGCCACAAGCCTCCCTTTTAGCTACAAGACAGCCACCCTGTTTCCACAGCCCCCATTTCCACAGATCTTCCCTCAACAGCAGTTGTTCCCATCTCCATCGCAGTTTTAGCTGCGACAAACCCACGCTTTCACCGCCAGCAGCAGCAGCGCCGTCCTAGCCAGTGAGCCAATAGCCCACACACGGGAGCGCCGCGGCCATCACTCTTCACCTTCTTCCTTCGGCAGCGCCCGCAGACCCAACAGCCTCCAATTGCAGCCCAAGCACAACGGCATCCCCCCCTCACAACAGATCAGCTACCTAAGGAAGGAGAGAGAAGCAGATCTAAACAGATCTGAGGAGAAGAGTATCAACTGTGTTATTGTGTTTTTTTGTTGTTTTGCAGGTCACGGCATCGCCGGCGGTGCAGAAGGGAAGAGAAGAAGCAGCCAATCTCGGCCGGCGGCTTTCATGGCAGCGCATGAATCAATATTTGTCAACATTGATGGGACAAGAAAGCCATAAAACATGGCACCAATTATGCCACAAAACATGCTTTCACTTTGTATCAAGTGGGTGATGAGTTGTTCCACTTGTACAAAGTGGAAGTGGGGTATTTGCCACAATAATGGCAATTTCCTAACAACCACTTGATAATCAAGGCTCTGATACTATGTTAAAGAATCATCTTAATTCAATAACTTAAATTGTTAAATAAAATTTTAAGATATGATTTATATTATTCTCTAACACTGAATGATGATGTTGAAGATGTTGCAGTGACATCAGGAACCTGAAAATCTTGAATAGAGAAAACCAGACAGAACTTCGATGTTAATGATAGCAACCACCGATTCTTTAGTTAGGTAATTTCCAGTAGGTTTATCCCAGGTCCGAGGTAGTTAGCAATTTTATTGAATTTAACACACACACACATGTATATAATTTAAAACTCTGTTTATAATTTCCCGCGGAGAGGCATTTCATTGTCCTCGTTTCGAATCCTCAAAATTCAATCTTCCTGCAAGTAATTTTGATATTAATAGGTCTGCATCCAGCATTTCACGTCAAGAAATCATGTTTTTCTCCGAGGATTTTATACCAACAGCTGTTAGAAAGGCCAACATTACATTAGTTATGCCAGTGCAATGCTGCAGTTCCACAATTTAGACGGATATGTATGGATATAGTTGCATGGAAACAGAATCACGAGACTGATTAAATCCCATTCAAACTTTTGCCACTCCTCTGTTCTAGCCATAGGGCACCGAGTTCCTCTGGCCAGAGTCTTGACACTTGTATCATATGTATAGTCTTGGTTACCTAAAAGACTACGGCAACAAAATTAACAATGCTGCAGTCAAATTTGTAATGAGGAAAGTTTTGGTACGGCGTAACATTACACTATACTGAACAAGTAAATCAATTATTTTAATTTAAAAATTTAAGTTGTTAAATGAGATTTTAGAATATGATTTATATTATTCTTTAATATATTCTTTCAAATAAAAATTTTTTAGACTTGAAACTTATACAGGCTCACATTATCTTGTACTTAATTTTTATCAAATAAACAGGGATGTTGAGATTCAAACTTGTGACCACTAGATCATCAAGGTTTTGATATCATGTTAAAAAAACTATTTCAATTCAATAATTTAAATTGTTAAATAAAATTTTAAAATATAATTTATATTATTTAATATTAATAACTGACTATGCAATAATGCATGCGGCGGTGGCATATCCCAGATCATCTGCCAATTGAAGTTGAAGGCAGGTTTATTCCTCGAGGAAACATTAACAAAGTGATGAAAACTTCAGCAATATGGGAAGAATTTTATGGAGCTAAATTGGAATTGTACGTGATTATTAAAAGATTGCATAAAATTAGGACTACTTTGCATGCATGTAACCACTCCCACATGCAGCATCCATTTACGGTACAATTAAAAGCATGATTCAAATTTGTTTTTAAATTTAGTTTTAATTTATTTTTTAACAAAAATTAATAAAGAACTAGAACTAAAAAGAAAGGGGGTTTTATTGCATCAGTTGACAAAATATTATTCATTATAATGGTTTTTCTTTCTTTCTTTGGTTTTTTTATTTTACAATTAATATATTTTTTTTAATTTCATTCTTCAACTTTAGGTTTATTAAGAATTGGACTTCATAATATTTTTTAATTTAATTTTTATAAAATTATTTTTAATACCAGCACATTAAAATAATCTGTAAATACCATTATTAAAGAATAATATAAATTATATCTTGAAACCTCATATAACAGCTTAAGCTATTGAATCGAGACTGTTATTTGATATGGTATCATATCTTTAATAACCAAGTAGTCACAAGTTTGAATCTCATTACCTTTATTTATTTGATAAAAATTAAGCACATCTTAATATGGAACTGTACAAGTTTCAAGCTCGAAAGGCTTTCACTTGAGGGGGTATATTAAAAAATAATATAAATCATATTTTGAGACCTTACCTAACAGCTTAAGTTATGGTTTTTTGACAACTAAAAAAAATATTAATTTAAAATAAATAAAAATTTTAATTTTTTTTATAAATATTTTTTAAATATAAAAACATACATGCCTTGATATCTATCCATGGAAATACTAGTATTTTATGGTCTTGCCAATCGATGTAGTATAGAATAATAAAAAGATATAATTATCAAAGCCAATTACTTTTTTATATAATGGTTAGGCAAAAATAAGACTCAAATCATATATGTTTGATATTTTGATATAAAATATTTTTTAATTGAAAATACATTAAAATAATATTTTTTTAATTAAATATTATAACTTAAAGTTATGTTATCCTGATAAATACCAAAATCCATCAATAATTGTATAGAGATTTGGACATCTTAATTACTCAAGATTTTCAAAAGTAATTAAATGAGAGACTGTTCTAGTGCAATCCTCAGAAGTCATAATTAATATTCTCAAATATTATCAATATTCTTTCATATGGTTCCCACCATTGCTGATGTGCTATCTAACACCTCAACATATTAATCATTACAACCTGATCGACCGAAAGGGGAGATGATCGATCATATACAAACATTAATATTAATTTTTCAGATTTAATTGGTGGGTGGGCTAAGAATAGTGCTCTTCTGCATATTGGACTTGAAAAACTCCTCAAACTCTGGAGTCACACTTAGAGCAACTTGTGAAACTATTGGAGATAAAGCATTCCACACTGATTTCTTGCTCGCAAACTCTTCAACAGCGCGGCTGCCAAGAGCAAAAAAAAAAAAAAATTAACAGCAATTCAAACTCTTCAAGAATCTTACTGGGATTGAATTATAAACATGTATAAAAATACAGGGATTGATTCAATATGAGGTTTTTAAAACCAATATATTAATTTAATTTTCTAATAGAAATTGCAATTACCTTTTACCAGGGAGAATGGAAACAAACTCCATTCCTTCACCGTCAGCAATCTGAGCAACCACGAAGAATCTTGGCAGAACAAGTAATTGACCGGCCTGTATTTTGGTGTCCAGGACACGCTTACCACCAATCCCCACAACCTGGACGCGGCCGGAGCCTCTAGCAACATAAAAAACTTGGAATGTGCCGTCGGCGGTGTATGATGGCGAGTACATGGCATTAGCTTCCAATTTCACACGGTTAACGCTTAAGCCTGCTTCTTCAAGAAAAGGAAATCTAGCTGCTGTCAACGCCTTGAACACACCACCCCCTCTGACATCAACGTCAGGCAAAGCAGCATCAATGTTGTACACCATTTTTTCAACAATTTCCATGTTAGGGTGGGGCATGCGTATTCCAGGCTCTAGCTTAATGAGCAAAATCCCTGTCTGGCTTTTAGCAAGCTTGCTCGCTTCCTTTTCGTTCATCTTATAAGCTCTGCTAATGAATTCTGTCGAGAACCCTCCCATGATACCTTGGCCTCCACTTAAGAAGAAGTAGGTGATTTCGCCAGGAATGTGTGCCTTGGAAGTCTCCCCTAAGAAAACTACAACGACTTCTTCCGAGTGATCTCCATTGTTGTACCACCAAGACAGCGCTCCAAGAGGCACTGGTATCACGTCTCCTTTCTTGAGTCTTAGCACCACCTCTTCTGACGAGTTTGGGAGCACCATTCCCACTATTCCATCACTACCTACAGGAGACCAAGATCAATAAATTATTTACTCAGATCGAAGACTTTAAATTATTTACTCAGATTATATTATATTGTAATATTAATTAATTCTAATTAAGAATAATAAAATGAATAGATTTTAGATCGTGATTATTTAATAACAATACTCTAATACTGTAAGGTGGTGGAGGAGGAGGAGGAGGAGAGAAATAATGAATTGGTACATATATATACCTTGCAGAACATAGCCAATTTTAGAGGAATCGGCATAATGGGGAAGAGCAAAACCACGAGGCTGAAGGACAAGTCTTCCGGCACCAACCTTTTCCTCTGCTAGCAACGGAAACTCAGAACTTGACCAGGTGTGGTAAGATCCAGCTTCTCCTTCAAATAACTGTTGGGCTGACCTTGGAGATAAGTCGAAATCCATGGATGCCAGTTGTGTTGTGTAACTTTCTTGAACAAGTACTACATATCAAACAACAAAAAAAGAAAAGATAAAGTAATTAGCATTATTAACTGAAATAACAAGTACTACATATCAAACAAAACATGAAAAGGATAGGAGAATTCTTTTTTATAACTCAGGTTTCCGGGCCAGAAGTCCACTGAACATCTTGCAAGCCGCATCACAAGGTGACAGACATGGACAATAAAATTTGATTCCATGTGCAATGAAGAAAAATAAGTCGTTTCCATGGCTGGACCACATCTCTCAGTGCACTTCCTTCATAACTTGTTGTCCTACGGGATGGTACAAGGTACATGGCCCAGGGTGCTGTAGCACTCCCATGCTTTGAAAGCCTTTTTATTTATTATTTTATTTTCACATTTATCCTAAATCTTTTCATATAAGCACCTTTTAGAGTTTTAATCCCTCTTCTATGTGCGTGTGAATGAAGAAGTATATATGATCTGAGTTGGATAAATTTCTTGAAAAAAAATAATATGATGGCTTGTCCTACGGGCAGCAACGAAGATGAACAGTAAGAAAACAGAAAAAAGAGAAGAACACACAGATTTAATGATCATATATATTGGAAGTATACATACTTGAGTTTACCATATAAACATTAGATTAAAAATAGCAATGCGGAGCCATAATATTAAGAGTTAAAACCAAGAAAGGAAGAAGGCCATACCGAAGGCAGGGGATGAGAAATTCAGCTGCTAAACTTACAGAGGGATGATTTGTGAGAGATGAAGGAGACGATACCTCCTTTTATAGAGAAATGAAGCCCCCGAGGAGGGGCAATGGCTCTTATCTTGAAAGCAACGTGGCATGCTTTAATGTCGGTATGGGGATATAATAATAATTGTTTTTTTAAATATTTTTTGTGTTGAAATATATTAAAATTATTTTTTTTATTTTTTAAAAATTATTTTTAAAATTAATGTATTAAAATGATTTAAAATATTAAAAAAATTAATTTTTAACAAAAACAAATATTTAAATCTTTTAAAAACATAAATTCAATTACTCACCGCACCTTTTTCCACATGCCTCCTTTCAAACCAAAATCGTCGCGTATTCTGATACATGTCAATGATATGGTACAGTACAGTGAAGGAAAGGGAAATAAACGGAGAGAAAAGATTTATGATATGATTTCGATTTGTCTACTAACACACACACAACCACACATGCAAAGCTGATTTGAATTTATGATATGATTTCGATTTGTCTACATACACACACAGAGCCACGCAGGCAGAGCTGATTTGAATTTATGAGATGTAAATTCTGAAGAAAACTTGCGCTGGATGGACCCATGCTTGAGAAAATGATAAAAAAAAAATAAATATATGATGCGAGCTTGGTGGATCTGATATAAAATGAAAAAAATGTTGTGAGCTAGTGGATGGACCCATGGTTAGTCTGCTGTCCTCCGTTAAAAATTAAAATATAACATGTCCTTATATTACAAAATTTGATTCAAGATTTCTTAAAGCTTTACTAGCACCTTATTTTTTCCAGGTTTTTTTTTGTTTTTATTTTGCTATTATTAGGTTGGTTGAACCACAATTTTGTTCTTTTAAAATTGTAAGTATTATTAAAAAAGGACTAACACGTGCATGCATTGTAAGTTTCATATTGGCCCGACCGCCCCTCATTTAATGGACATTTCGTGTGATGAACGGAATTATGGTTTCGTGTTGATAATTTTTTTTTTTTCCTGTTATTAAGATTTTAGCATGTAATCCTATAAATTTTCAAAGTAATTTTTCAATTTATTTTTTTTACAGATTTGTTATGTATTCTTTTAATTACTTTGTTTTATTTAAAGTAGTTTATATAATTGATTTTTTTTGAATTTAATCATCCTTCAATCTTTTTATATATTAGATTTGATCTTTATTTTTTAAAAAAAAAAAATCCTATTAAGTTTGATCTTCATTATTTTAATTTTTTACACATAAATTTAATTCATAATTAATGTTAATAACAATTAAAACATACAATTAACAATCTTAATTGTCTAGTTATGGCTCTGCTACCAGTATTAGGGCTCCCAAGAATCTTAGACGTAGTAGAAACAATAATTTTAAATTTTTCAAGAGTTCTAATGACTTTGTTTGACATTATAGGATTGTTTAAGGTTTGAACAAGGATTAAATGGAGATCATATCTTTTTTTATGAGGTTTGATTAACTTCTTTAAGGTTGAATTATCACAAATTACAAGTTATTTAAGTATTTGATTTTTAGCAATAATCCACATGAGTCACTAGTAAAAAATCTATTAGAACCCTATTAAAAAATAGGGATCAATATGCCTTTGAGTAATTACTTTTTTTAGGTGTTTCTTTATACCATATGTTTTGTAACATAACCTTTCACAAAATATAAAACATGATATTCTATTTATAAGAAAAACTTGATAATCCTATAAATGATAAAATATTAATTTTTTATTTAAATAATATCACACATATTATTTCACGATAGTTTTAGAAATCTATTCAATCAAGTCCTTACCTTTTTTCTAGGTTTAGAATTATAATTCTTGCATTAATTACATCCTAGTGTTCAATTTATAAAACTTATTTACAATCATGTCATAATTGATTAATCATCCTAATTTAATTCTTGACTAATCGTTCTTAATGTAATATGTTGGCTTAAATACAAATCATAATCTTAATCAAAATAGGATTAAATATATTAAATATTTTAATTTATTATTAATCCAATAATTAATTGTTTATATTTGAAGATCAAGAACACCATTTAACAACGTGTCATGATTCTTAAGATATTAGAAAAGTCATATGTGGTTTGATTTTATCTTTTAGTGACTACTTTCTCAGTATAATTAATATCTCTTTATCAAGAATATTTTGATTTAGACATTACTTTATAGTTGACCCACGCTACACCACAGGCCAATCCAATTTTTTTCATCGTAAAAAATGGCTAAGGCAATACAAATGTTCCTAAAAAAGAAAAATAATTTAAGACTCGGGTCATTGATCTGACTGGTAAGCTCGGGTAATTTAGATAATATGAATAAAAAATACAACCAAAAAATAAATTGGCAAAAAAAATTGATAATGTAAAAAAGGCTTAAGAAAACCCAACTCGAGCCTTTTCGAGTTAGCATGCAAATTTTGTGGCAAGGTCATGATATCAAGGTAACTCCATTAAAAACAAATTGAATAAAACTATGAAACTCAAGTATAACATTATTTGATGTTAAATGGTGAAATTAAAAAATAAAAAAAAAAGCTGAAAAAAAAAAAAAGAAGAAGATCTAAGTCAACATAAATTAACCTGATGACCTCAAGACCATGGGCATAGGATTAGGATAAAGGAAAGTGAAAAAAAAAAAAGTACAAAGACTAATTTTTAATAAATCAAATGTTTAAGGATGAAATTAAAAAAATCAATTTAAAAAAAAACTAACAATAATTTAAAAATAACAATAATTTAAAAAGAACCATTGGATGCCAGCATGAAAATTTTCACTATAAAATATAATTTAGTCATTTCACCATGCTTTAAAAAATCCAGAAGACCGAATTATCCTTGATTAATATGATAATAACTAATGAATCGTGTAAAAAGACTTTGTTACCCCAAATAACAAGCTCAATTTTTTTTTTGAAATGACAACATGGTCATTACACTGTTTCGGTCCATAGTACAATGAGCTTAGAGCTACAGTGAAACCCTGATCCTTTTTAGTTTGTTTATAGCATGAAATGCATCTACTTCATCAAATCATGGTTATTCTCAACATTATAGTCATTGATTCTTTGAATAAGATTTCAAACCCTTTTTCAAATTACATTCCACCTTACGCAAATTCTCATAATTAATTATATTCGATAATATTTTTTTTCTAATTCACTTAAAGTGATGAATCCTCTCTTAAACACTCAAATACTTTTATATAGTTTATAATATACTCAATATCTTCCCATTCGTTACCATTGATTAAGATAAAGTTTAGTCATAATCAAAATATAATATTCTTTATAAAATATAACTTAATTATTTCAAATTTAAAGATTACTTACACAATTATTACATAAATCTTTTCACAAACACAAGTGATCTATCTAGTGTATATATTATCTAACAAGTACTTGCATATTAATTTTAGGTATTTTGTAAACCATAACTTTTGAAAACAATTGTTTCTTTTCATAATAAAAGAATATGATATGTATCGGTTTCAATGACTATACTTAATGTTCAATCTTAATAAAGTATCGATGAGCAATTTAAAGCTATAAAAATATCATAATTATTATAACTTTATAATTTGTCTTGTAAAACATTTTGGTCTCAAAGACTCTTTCTTTACTCTAAACTCATTAATCAAATATAAAATATTAAAAATAAAAAATGTATTTATTAATAATAAATATATTTTATATAAATAAAATCAATGCTACGACATAACTGAACAATTAGTTATATAGCATATATACTAACAATAATAACATAAGGGGAGTACATTTATCACGTCTCATGTTTAAGTAAGGGAAAAAATGGCCACCTAGTATTCCTTCCATCACATGATATAAAGTGAAAAGTTATGTTTGTTATTTAGTTTCTAATTGTATTTAATTTTCATTTATTAAAGTGTATTTTGTATTTTAGATTATTTATGTCTATGATTTTTTAACTATATTTGATGTTTTTAAAATAAAATATCAAATTTTTTTCTGCTTAGTGATACGAAAATTCACAATAAAATACATATTTTAATGTTAATATTCAATTAATAATAATGCATTATGCAATTTCATATATTTTACAGATTATATTTGTACAATTATTTATAGTATCTATTTTTTATATCTATTTTTTTATTTTTAATATATTGTGGCTTTTTTAGATTATAAGTGGAGTTTATATCATATTTGGTTTCGCCTTCTTTTAAGAAGTTGTTAAGCTCCGTCAATGCATAACCATCAATCTACCCATTAATACATATTAAAAGGTTTTGTCATTTCATTTGTGGTAAAGAGCAGTAAAATATCAAGGCCTTTTTATCTTAGACCTAAAAGTTTTTAGGATTTTTTTTTTAAAAAAAATTAAACTTGTTTTTTTAAAAAAAATTATTATTCAAAATTGAGTTTACTTGTTATTAAACGTTATAATTTATTTTAATTTACTTTTTATAGAGTTTATCTTGTAACATTTATAATTTCTAAAACATATATCAACACATTTACCATTATAGATAAATGAAAAATTATAAAAAAAATTTTAAATATGTTTTACCAAAATCCAAACAGATTTTTCCCTAAAAATATTGGTATTAATTTATCAATAACTCAACAAGCATGTTATTTTAAGAAACAAGCTATTAAAATCTAATCATTTTAGACTTTACTCATCATAATTCGAGATTAGACTACATATAATCTCATAACTTAACCACTTTATATTTTATATATTGATACATAACAATAAATAATCATGACAAATAATATATATCATTTCATGGAAAGACATTATAAAATAAATTCATGCATTTCTAAAATTTAATATGTAAAGGTGAAGCTCTTAATATTTATATGCTAATTTGTAAATAATTATATACATTATTTATTCTAATATTATCACATTCCAAAATAAATCCCATAAAGATTTATATTAGGACACAAGAATAGCTAAGAATAGTTACTGCTACATATGAGGTTGTGATATACCTAAAATTATATAACACATAGTATAAATATAACCTTATGATTAATTCACCTAATTGATATGATTTATTTTATTTGTAAAAATAAATACATTTTTAATATTCAACTACGATTATATACTTTGCTTTCAATTTACTTTTATGGTTATATTAGATGATTTTTATCAAATCAAGAATCTTGATTATTAGTCCCTCTGATGCAACTAGTATGCATCGGAGTAATTAGTCAATTAAATATTATGTTAGTTAGACAACTGATGCTAATATTCTCATTCAGGTAATGATTCAATTAAATATCCTAGTTGTCGGACAATTAACATCACTAATTTTATTCAGGGTAATTAGTCAATTAAATATCCCAGTCATCATACAACTGATGCCACTAGTCTCATTTAGGGTAGCTAGTCGACTTTTTCCTTTTTAAATTGTTACATTCAAACAAGCGTTTATATAAAATTTTGCAATTAAAGAATTTACAATTATTTTTGCCTAACATTATTATGAAGTGGAAAATGTATAAATCATTTACCTAGTATTCGCACTTGTGAAATGGTCCCCTGATGTTGATCAGATCCTGCAAGCTTCCTTATACCATCATGAATACAATCATCATTTTTAATTCAATAATTATTTGAATCACTGTTATACTCATTTTTTACCAAAAAAATCAAGAAAAGAAAGAAAATCAAATAACACAAGATGATACACATTAAAAAAAACTTAGAAGATTGTCTAAGCTGGTAGTGCGAGACCAACATAATAAGTGAAAAGTTGAAGGATTGGAATGTACACGATTGATAAAATTAACGACCCAATTTTGATTGACAAAAGACCTATTTGGTGACAATAAAACAAAAAAAAAATTAGGGACCAAATTTGCCATATGAAAAGTTAGAGGATGAAATTAAAAAATTTAAAATTTATAAATTATTTTAAATAAAACAAATATATGGACCAAATCTAACAAATAAAAAAGTTGAAGGATGATAGAATTGAAAATTTTTTAATTTCATAAATTATTTCAAATAAAATAAATAGCAATAAAAAAATAAAGATCAAATCTAATAGATAAAAAGTTTCAATTAAGAAAAAAAATAACAATCAAAAGAATGAGAACTAAAGTTGATATAAAAATCAAATCACAAGGGATGGAAGTGAAAAAAGATAAAAATAAAAAAATATTCAAAATAAGATATATAGCAATCAAAAAATTAAAAATCAAATTTGATACAATCAACAAATAACATGATATTTTTAATTTTTTACAACTTTTAGAAAGTGAATTATGCCCCAAAAAAAAAATATTGAGAAACAAACCAAATTTTTTTTTGGTTGAAAATGTTTTCTCTTTAACCAATTTTTTTAATGATAAAAAAAATTTAAAAAAATTTAAAAATTAGTTTCAAGAAATTACTTTTCATAAAATAAATTGGGCTTTGGGTTTCGTTTTCTTTTCAATATATATTTTTTAATATAATCACTTTATTATAATTTCCTCAAATTTTTTATTAAATGAAAAAACATGTAAGAAAATATAGAATTTTAAACTATAATTTTTAAACAAATAGAAAAAACATATTAAAAAAGCCAAGACATATTAGATAAAAATCAAAATTACAAATTTGCAAATTATTAAGTAATTTCAAACAAAATAGTAGATTGAGAAATGGAAAGGGGAAATTGAAAAGCCCGAAGAAAATGGATTATTTTAAATATTTTTAAAAATAAAAAATAATAAAAATTAAAATATGTTAAAGCAATGGATTAAACTTTTTTTTTTTTTTTTAAAAAAAGTGCACACAATTTGGGAAAGAAATACTTACTTTTGCTAGAGCTATAATGAATTTTAGTGGGCTCAGGCCTATGGCCTTGATGAGGCGGGGATCCAACCGACTCCAAAACCCGGTCCAGTTACATTTAAATCCCCAAATTCTCCATTAGCTAACTCTTTTGAAAAACCCTAGCTATCTCGTCTGGAATCCGCTAGCTCCGCCAACCTCACAAATGGCAAAGATGAAAGAGAAAAAATCAAACATCTCCGGCAAGCCGAAACACTCACTAGACACAAATCGCAGCAATGGAACTATCAAAAACACCAATTCCCGCAGCGCCGCCACCGTGCGCCGCCTCCAGATGTACAACGTCAGGCCCAAACGTGACAGCAAAGGAAAAATCTTAAAGCATGATTTTCAATCTAATGAGCTTCCCAACACTCGCATCCAACCCGACCGCCGTTGGTTCGGTATGTATTTCTACAATTTACAAACAGACTATGACTAACTTTTGCAGTGTCCTAATTTTGTAGTTATAAATATCTTAGCTAATTTTTATTTATTTATTTTAGGGAATACACGAGTTGTGAATCAGAAAGAGCTTGAATTTTTTCGCGAGGAGTTACAAAGTCGGATGTCTAGTAGTTATAATGTTATTTTGAAGGAGAGGAAGCTGCCTTTGTCGCTTTTGAATGATCACCAGAAGGTAGTGTATTTTGAACTTATTTTAGAATTGATGAAATAAGGGAACCAGTGCTTCTCCTTCTCTCTCTCTTTTTTTTTTGATAAAGATGGAGAAATTTTACTATTATAAGCTTGCAATATTGACTGACATGCTTGTTTATATTGGATGATTTCGATTTTTCTTTTGGTGGTGAATGATTGAGTATGCCGTTTTGTTAAAAGTTTAAACAATGTGTAATGAGTCTCAATTAGGTAAATTTGTAATTTCTCAATATATCTTCCTGGTGATTTTCTTGAAACTGTTGTCTGACGGTAACTATTGTTATGCAATGCATGGGAGTGAAGTTTTGGTTTTGTTGATTTAATAATTTTGGTATTTTCTGAAATTTTGTTTTGTTTTAAATTTGTGAAGCAAGCCAGAGTTCATCTTCTTGATACACAGCCTTTTGAAGATGCCTTTGGACCTAAGACAAAGAGGAAACGCCCAAGGCTTTTGGCAGCAGATTATGAGTCTTTAGTTAAGAAAGCTGATGGTTCTCAGGGTAAATGATTTGATTGTTATTTTGAATACCTTGTTTTTTAGGGTTCATTAAATCTTTGTCCTTCCATACACAGGCTCTGCCTTGTTTAGATGTAACTGATGGTTTTTGTTTTTATATTTTTCTTAGAATCGTAAATTAATGTGATCTCAGAGTGAGATAATGAGATGACAAGCTCAATAATTTTGTTGGCAACTTGGCAGATGATTTTGAGCAGAAGTATGGTGATGAGGCAACTGGAGAAGGAACTGAAGCAGATGGGTTTAGAGATCTGGTCCGTCATAATATGTTTGAGAAGGGCCAAAGTAAGCGTATATGGGGTGAACTATACAAAGTTATAGATTCTTCAGATGTTGTTGTTCAGGTTAGTGTAATTTTCTGTGGTTAAATCAAAAAGGCATGGAGCTCTACTACTGTAGAATTATGTCACGTTCAGCAACCACGAGATTTTATAAATGATAAAATACATCATAAATTCACTGATTATCCAAAAAAAAAAAGCAAGCTTAAACACAGACTGTGATTTAGAGATTAGTATGATGTCCATTGCATGTTGACCATTCCTTCTCAGACTCAGGATATCCAAATATTTCTTGAGAATTTTCAAGTATATTTTAGATTCACTAATACTTTCCATGAATCTTGATGCCAAATGCTGAATATCACTTTCTTTCAACAACAGGTTTTAGATGCTAGGGACCCCCAAGGCACAAGATGTTATCATTTAGAGAGGCATCTGAAAGAACATTGCAAACACAAACACATGATTCTGCTGTTAAACAAGGTTAGTTGTGTTTTTTCTTTCTGTGGCTTCTGTAAAAAAATTTTTTATCAAATGTAAGTAATTGTATAGATGTTGTAAATATTGGTAATTTGGTACTCTCCCTCTCTCACTTTGTTTTCCTTTAGTGTGATCTTATTCCTGCTTGGGCAACAAAGGGATGGCTTCGTGTTTTATCCAAGGAATATCCAACTCTAGCATTCCATGCAAGCATCAACAAGTCATTTGGCAAGGTATTATAATATGTTCAGATGCAATAAAGATTAAATGCTGTTGTTTTTACTTCTTTGAATTCTATGGTTTCCATAATGCTGTAGTTGTTGCCATGCACCTAGCAACCTTCTCATGAGTGATTGGACTTTTTCTTTTTGGATGTTCTTGTTTTTTGATAATATTTTTCAATATAAATCAGTATTCATTCCGTTGTCTCTCTCAGCTTTTCATTTAATCTTCAAACGAACCATCTTATTTGCAACCTGCATATGAAAAGAATTATAATTAAAAGAAAATATAGATAGAAAAATCCAAGCTTTCTACCTTGAGAATTATAAAAATTATGTCTTGCTCCCCCACATACATTTTATTTTTGCTCTATTGTGTTCCTATTTTAGCATTCAATCATTTTTTAATCTTGATGTTAATCTGTATTCTAATTTTTTAAAATTGTTTTTCTTGAACTTAGGGTTCTCTTCTGTCAGTATTGAGACAGTTTGCCCGATTAAAAAGTGACAAGCAAGCAATATCAGTGGGTTTTGTTGGCTACCCCAATGTTGGAAAATCATCAGTTATCAACACATTGCGTACCAAGAATGTAAACATTCCACTCTCCTTTAGCTACTTCTGGTTATGTGTTGCTACAAAGTTTGTTAGTTCCAATTTATTGATAAAAATTTGTCCCTTCCTTTTAGGTTTGCAAGGTTGCTCCTATCCCAGGGGAAACTAAGGTCTGGCAGTATATAACACTCACAAAGAGGATTTTCTTGATTGACTGCCCTGGGGTTGTTTACCAGAACCAAGACTCAGAAACAGATATTGTATTGAAGGGCGTGGTATGTTGTTTGTTCAGTTGCCTGTAGAAATTACCTATATACAAGTGTGGTAGTCAATCATCATGTCTTTTCTTTATTGGCTTTCCTACTATTTTACTGAGTTTGCTAGTCTAGCAATGACGCATAGACATGACCTTTTTTGCACTGGAATTCAATTTAAGCATAGGTTCTGCTTGTTTGTTTGTTCTCAATAACTGATAGGCATTCCAAAACCAGAAAATCATAATTTCTGCAATACTTTTTCTGGTCATCGTATTTTAACGGTCCTATTATTGCGAGCAGGAACAACTTTTATTGAGTGCTTTCAGAAAATTAATACAATAGAAGAAATTTCTCTCAGGAACCAAAAAAAAGGGGAAACAGAATTTGTTCTGCTGCTTGATTTCCTTTCTCATTTTTTGGAACATGCTATGCGCTGTAACTGCAAAGTAAGCCATGCATGGTCATGGGTTTTCTGTTCCATGATTGCTTATTTTGGTAAAGATATTTCTAGTGAATGTCTCTGCTCTCTCGTGTCTGTAACTCTAAGTTACCTTTTATTTGTTTATGAATGGACCCTTTCCAGGTACGTGTTACAAACTTGCATGATGCTGCTGAACACATAGGAGAGGTTCTGAAACGTGTTAAGAAGGAGCACCTACAAAGAGCATATAAGATCAAAGAGTGGTGAGCTACTTAATTGTCTATGGTTTCTTTTCAAGGAGCACCTGGAATGAGCGTTTGTAACTAGAATATTGGAAGGAACACCTATTGAAAGAACAATTATTTTGTGATCTTGTCTCATCATTTGCCCGTGCACTTTATGCATAATCCACCAGTATGACTGTGGGCTAATGGTGAGCCTGGCTCCTACTGTAATTTCTCCTATTTGAGTTATAAGCCTTCCTGCTCCAGATGGGTGTCAGAGGTTTTATGCCCATGTCCGTTCCATATTACTACTTACAAGTGCTCATCCCTTGCCCTGAATCCTCTTTAGATTTGAAGCATGGGCCTGTGGCCGGTTATACTGACTGTCATAAATTTGAAATGCATTTTATTTTTGACAAATGCACCATGTTTTGTTCTGCTGTTCATCTGATTCTCAAGACTTAAGAGAACTGAGGGTTTATAAACTCCAACTTATCAGTGTGTGCCAAAACTGATTTGTGTTTTACCACTTTGCTTCAATGGATTTGGTCATTTGAGAAGTATAGCTACCTTAACTTCTATGTGATGAAACAAGGGACCTTAAATGGAGTTTTGAGATTCCCAAACATGAGTTTCTTATCGCCAAAGTCTTTATTTGATATAAAACATGCAAGAGCTACAATTAACTATACCTCATTGTTGTCAGGGATGATGAGAATGACTTTCTGCTTCAGCTCTGCAAATCAACGGGCAAACTTTTGAAGGTATGTTTTGTTTATTGGTGAGAGCAGAACGTATGTTTTAACCTGTAAGTGCTTGATATCAAATATTGATAGGCTGTTGGGAGTGCTAAGCTTCCAATTTCCAAACCCTAAATATCAGAAGAGAGGAATAAAAAGGAAAAGAAAAGGAATCAGTTAAATGCTTGTCATGATTGCATATTTATCCTGGTGCTATTGAAATAGAGGGGGACTGCCAGTAGGCTCATCAAGCTCTTTAAAATGCTGAATGTCTGTCCAAGTGCATAGGAGAAGAATGCTTCTCTCCTGATTAATCCTAACATGTAGAGAAAATGGATGCACAAGAAGCAAACCAAAACGAGAGCTCAATTTACACAGTGATAAATAATTTGGCATGGCATAATGTAATGGAAAATTTCTCTAGATGGAGCTAAAGGCATCTGTGACTTGGGATATATTGGGTTAGATTTGGATAACTGCATGTTTGATGTATCGACTGCAAACACTTCGCCTTGCTTAGACCATTGAAATGCACTTCTCAAACACATAAATATCAAGTTCCATCCAATGTTGTGCCTGGATTATGCTTATAACTCTATATTTTTAACAACTTGTGTTCAGGGTGGTGAACCTGACCATATGACTGCAGCAAAGATGGTTCTTCATGACTGGCAGAGGGGTAAGATACCTTTCTTTGTTCCCCCACCGCGCCTAGAAAACGAGTCCAAGGAGGAGCCTAATGTCATCAATGGTATTGACACGGAGGATGCGGGGGATAGTAATCAGGCATCTGCAGCTATGAAAGCTATTGCAAATGTCATGTCATCCCAGCAACAAAAAACTGTCCCTGTTCAAAGGGATCTTTTTAGTGAGAATGAGTTAAAGGGCAATGATGATGAACAGGCTGTAGCAACTGAGGATGAGATCCCTGAGGAGCCTTCAGGGACAGAAGATGTTATGGCTGACGAGCTTCCAACCACAGAATAGACGACTGAGTTCCAATATCTGAATCCTAGGTTCTTATTGTGATATTAATTTTGTTGTTCTTTCTCAGATTTTGCAAGAAACTGTGTGCCAGTTTTATCTTTTTCCATATTGTTTGAAAATATATTAAAATAATATTATTTTTATTTTTAACAAAACATATAAACACAAAAAAAAAATTAATTTGAAGAAAAAAATTAAATTAAATTAAATTTTTGCAATAGTGTTTTTGAAACAAAAAACAGGTATTTAATTAAGCGTTTAACTGGGGACTTTCGAGTATAATGTTTAAACTACGAAGCTATGTAGAAGTAACCCATTAGTGAGACAACAAAGGGATGCGAAATAGGAACAGTGGTGATAGAAAGTTACATGGAGGAATGGCCGCCAATGATATCAATCAATCTTCACGTTGTGTGCCGCCAGCCTCTTTATCTTCTTCGCATAGCAATTTGTTTATGGCTTGGCCATACAAATTTCGTGGTTCTTGATTGTTAGCTGGCAAAAGCAAGGATTTTTGTTGCCATTAGATCCACAGGGAAAAAAGCTCCGAGAGAAAAAATTGGTGGAATGTGATGAGGATCTAACTAAAATACTTCTCTTTCAGGGGCTGGGGACCATGTTTTCCTTTAGAAGGCAGAGGTGCGGGCTGCCTGTCATGGGTTGTGATTGGCTCATCAGCGTAGGATTTTATTTCAGGTTCTTCGCAATCATGGAGAACATTTTGTTTGTTATTATTGAGATTGAGCTTGGTTGGAAAGTATTGGAAGGTCAAATATTCATGTATAGAGCTAGCTTTGGGTGCTCATAATTTTGTGATCCCCTCTCCCTAAGGTCTTCGAGGTCTATTGTTCCATGTTGTTCTTGAGGCTGCCTGGCCTGTACAATACAGTCTGCAACTATTTTCATTTCCTACTGTAAAGACATGCCGTGATAACATTATTAATTCCATTTGAGTATTTTAGTTTTCAGATTATAAATTCATTGGGCTGTACATATCGAACCACTGCTCCTATCAACCCTAGTAATTTAGTTGCGCTCGCTGAGATATAGTTTGGTATATGTTTGTGATTGTTTTTTTAAAAAATTTTAATTTAGAAATATATTAAAATAATTTTTTTTAACATAATGTATTAAAACAATTCAAAATTATATAAAAAAATTATAAAAAAATAAAAAATAATTAAAAATACTTTTTAAAAACAAAAAATAAAAAAACTCTAAATTATTCAACAATAATGTAATGTTATCCAACCATAGTGGAAGGGCAACTTTTAACGCAAGGGTGAGAGACATGCTAAGATAATGACTTCACACACAATTGTGCGAAAAAAGTAGTCTTCGCATGTGTTTACATGGCTTCACATCGCAATTGATGACACATAAAAAAATTACATAAATATTTTATATAATATATATATTTTTATAAATATTTTTTTAAATATCCTAAATATTTTATATAATATATATATTTTTATAAATATTTTTTAAAATATCCTAGATATTTATTAAGATATTTATCTTAAAAAAATCTATATAAATAAATCTCTTTAGAAGTATAAGAGGGTTAGGACAAAACTCATCTCTCTAAGTCATCTTTATAGACTTCAAATCTAATACAATATAAGTCTAACATAAGACTTAAACAAGGTTTAATGAATATTTAAGATAAGAGAATACTCATTCACCCCGTCACCTTTACAAACACTATTCTGACTCAAGCATCATATTGTTTTTCTTGCAGGTGTCGTCAGGCCGACCAAATCTTCTGGGTTAAGTTTTATCAGCCTATGAAAAGTGCTCCAATCTTTCTCCTGATGATTTTTTTCAGCCTCATTAGTTGGTGTTGTTTGTGGGATGGAATAAGGGTGGAATCAATGTGTTGTGACGACAATGGAAGGATTGGGTTGCAACAAGTTTATCCGTAATATAATTATTAATTTGTTCTAGGTGAAATTTTTGCATATATATAGTTGTTTATATTTTTTTCTAACAAAGAATAAAAAATTCATCAACGAGTTTTCATTAAGTTGGCATCATTTTGTAACCAAAGTTTAATTTTTAACAGTTAGATTGATGTATCTCCTAGTTTTAGAGACTAGCTTAGAGCTAGTGCGATGCTTTAAAGCCTATAACAAGTTTAATATTAAGTCCACGAGTCTCCTTCAAATAGGAACCAATGTAGTTTTCTTTTTAATTTTTTGGTACAGCAACAATAAAGAGTCAAGATACATTATTTATATAAACTAAAACTAAAAATCATCTTGTTGTAAAACTTATGATTCAGATGCTAACTAGACAAACATCAACCAATAATAAATAACTCACAAATAAGCTTATAAAATAGTGTAGATAGTAAATGGCATGCATAAAACAAATTTAGAAGAAAAATCATGATAAAGTTAACCTTTCGGTTGAAAAGATGTGGTACGCGTAATATCTATATTTCTCTACGCATAATTAACTCCTTACTTGCATCTTTAAAACCGGTGCATATTTAAGATTTTTAGTTTTTTTATAGAACCAGGTGGCAGCTGCATTTTTCTTACCTTCTTTTGACTTTCGGGGTTTTATTTTTAAAAAATATAAAAATAATAAACTTTGAGAAAATTATATAAAAAAATTATAATATAAAAATAAACAAACAAAATCTTATTTTTATCAAATATTCAAGGTTCGAATATAATTATTTGAAAAACAATTGTTAATATTACTATAAAAAAAGCTAATATTATTTGGAAACGATGACATAACTAGATAATTATTCAAACATCATTTTAATAAATTTATTTCAAAAGAATCTTGTTATAAAATAAAAATTAAAAAATAATTAAAGGGCCAAGCATGCATAGGCTGTAAAAATAGACTTGCAACCATAAGCTGCATTTAAAACCTAGACGTGCTTAGCTCTGGAAGCTCAGGCCCACATGTTTGGATGTTTAGGTTTTTCTTCTTTATAAGCCGTACAACACATCACCCGTTTTTATTTAAAAATAAATAAATAAATGAATGATATATCACCGGTCTAGGCTAACGATGTGTCATCCGTCTACAACCTATCTTATCACTAGAGGTGACTTCAATGATTGAAAAATCAGGGTACATATTTTTTAACCTTCAAAATTTGAGAATATCAACTATTTTTCACCAAAAAAAAATAAATAAATGGTTGATGTATCACCTGTCTAGACTAACAATATATCATCCGTTTACAACATTTCTTATCATTTGAGGTGGCTCTAGTGATTGAAAAGTCGAGATCCATATTTTTTATTCTTTAAAATCTGAATTTCAACTAATTTTCACCCAAGCACATTAAAAAAAAAAAAACATTCCATAAACTTCTTAACCACATTTCCAAGAAAAAAACACATTTTAATCAGTCTAAAAATCCACTATCAAATCAAATAAAAACATTCCTCACCTTTGATCTAGTTTCTTATTTTTGCATTATTGAAGGTGAAAACCACCGCCACTAAGTTCCTCTCTTAAAGATAAATCCATAGAAATCAAAGTCAAAGTTAGTTATCGATGATTCAATTCTAGTCATCCAAGAACTTTCTCTCTCCAAAATTTTTTCAGTGCTTTTCTCTTTTTTCTCTCAAGATCTAAGGATTGAAAAGTAAAAAAAAAACAACCTTTAATACCGAAATAAAGAATCCAGAAATAGAAGGAACCTAATATAACAAAGTTTAAAATATAGGGGCTAACATATAGTTTTACACGTCTATAGAACAATATACATGAGGAAAGGCTTTGATTTTATCAATGTAAACTTTGTTTTTTGTTCTTTTGATTATGTTTTCTTATAATAATTAGAGATTAAAGTATACAAATCAACTTGCTATTGAACTTCGAAATCATCACCAAGGTGAATTATGCAAAATCCACCTGCCGTTGAGCTTCAAAATGATATTTGGTATCTTGGACACGCGAGAACATGCAATCTGAATAGAATAAAAAACCTCATGACAGTGAAAGTAGAGTTTTTAAGGACTAAATTGAATGAAAATAAAGTTTGATGAACAAACTAAAACACATCTAAGATTCGGGGGATTTAGAAAGGGAATTTGCCTAACAAGCAGTGCTATGAATAATTAATGAGATGAGAAAGGATGAATAATAGCAGCATGATAGATCACGAATCTCTTTTATTATATCCGTTAATTAGGAGAGAAAACCCTCTAATTGAATGCATCTACTTCCATTAATAGAGCAGCTGATAAAATTTTCAGAGCCAACATGTCATGTGACTGTCTTCAAAGCTGGAGGGATCAGTCCTTAATGCTAGGAAGGTCGAACAGTTGGCAAAAATGTAATTCTAGCGGCATTATTTCTTGCTTCAATTTTAGCACTTTCAAACACGTAAAAGGAGAATCATCTACACTTCTGGCCCAGTTTCCACACCTCTCTGTTTTTTTTTCAACAAGCACGACGAGACATCCAAAAAACTGGATCATTCATTTGTCGTCTTGGCTGTCTGAACATAGCAGCAAGATTGCAAGAAAACAACATCTGGCATCGCCATGACCTTGCTTGGGAGCCGGCGGTCCAAATCGTCATGGCCTTGGTTTTTATGGATGGGGCAAACTTATGTCATACTGAGATAGGAATGGTCGATTTCGTCATGTTCTTGCATGGGCATGTGTAGTGGTCGAGATTAGAAAGCAATCGAAAATCTAACACATGATGATGATGGTGGGTATACTAGACCGTTTTGTTTTTTATTTTTTTCCCTTAAATTAATATATATTATTTTAATATTTTTTTAAAAAAAAAACAATTAGAGTCATTCAAACACCTCCAATTACCAAACAATGACTGCTCTTCGAGAAAGTGCCACTTTGTATACCTATAAATATGTATATAGGCATAGGTATGCCTGAGAAGGACATGAGCGACCTTCCGGCAATCCCTCCTTGACGGGCGAATAGAAGACGTCCAAGTTGAGGTCCATCCAAGCTTGTCATTTTCACTTTGATTTTGTCACACCGGACAAAGCTCTTCTTATGCAACCCATGACCAAGACCAAGCTGGTCCATGGCAGAAGCTTTTCCTTGCGTCATCACTGCTCCTCCCCTCATGTATGGAACCAATTTTCTATGTTTAAATTAGATCTTAAATGTTAGGACTTTCATATACCTTGGAAGTTATGCTAGGTGACCCTAAAATTAACTCCATTAAATTAAATCTGACAGACATATTTGATTGAGCTGTTACTAAGATTTCAAAATTAACATCATAAGAGTTGATCTAAAATGCAAGCATCCTAAATAATTAAAATAAAAACAAAAAACTTTAGCATTGGGGCACTCATGCCTACGAGGATCACTTCGAACAAGACTTAAACTTCAAGATAATTAAACGGGTGATTGAAAATATAATTATAGTTATGATTTAAAGTGTTTTTTATTTGAAAATATATTAAAATAATATCTTTTTATTTTTAAAAAATTAATTTTGATATTAATACATTAAAACAATTAAAAATATAAAATAATTTGAAACAAAAAAATTCAAACTTTTAAAAAACACAATTTAAATCATTCTTACAAACACTTTCTAATAGTGTGATTCATTCCAAAGTCAAAACTAAAAATTTGTTTTCAAGTCGGACCATCTTAACCAGACCACTCAATTCGTGTGGAATCAACTGACTAGCAGAGCTAGAACAGTCAAAATTCCAATAGGGATATGGAGAGAGCGTACAAGGGGCATGGCTCGTGAATCATGATTTTGCAAATTTGGGCATCACCGTCGATTCACATGGATGGTGGCTAGATGCCAAACTCCGTGATATGATTCGGTGGTTAGAAGACACCAACTCAATGCGAGCCGTGACCCACGCCCTGATCAATGTATAGGATTGAAAAACCTTTGACTGTCATTTTTAGCATTTTCACACACACACGCGTATGCATAAATAGATATTCAAAAAATATATATATAAAATAATTCAGTTGGTGAAATCTTGAATTTATTTTTTAATAGTAAAATCTTTATATAATCATTAAAAATTTATATAATTGTTAATTTTAAAAACTATAAAACTAATTGAGGTATGTACAAGTTGATCCGAATACCAATATTAATATAAAAAAAATTAATATATAAATTATTTTGTTTGTAAAATTAATTGACATCATTTTAAGGGAAACCTAATTAGTAAGATTCTGGCCACCCATGGAATTATAAGAATTTCAAGGATATAATGATATAGCATGATTTTACAAAGATTCTAGCATGATTACTAATTTGTTGCCCTAACGACAATAATCTTTTGTTTTTGTCCCCGTTCGTTTAGACCATGTGACCCAGACATCAACAATCTAAGATTGCAGCTATTTGAGTTATGGCCTAACGGACACCACCCCACCTTTTTTTTCAATAAGTTTCAACCTATTTTTTTGAGTTTTGATTAATCAAAATACGGCATCGCGAATCATTCATACATACAATATTTTTTTATAATGAATCGATATATTTTCTGAATTTTCTGATGGATTCTTTTCAAACATAAAATTTTAAGCATCCACCATATTTTTTAGTTAATAATTAAGAGTATAAATCATAGTTTTAGACCCAGTCCGGTCCAAAGCTCAGGTTCTGGGTTTTGACCGGGTTATCGGGTCGTCCAGATCAATTATTTTTTTAAAAATCAAAACGATGTTATTTTAATAAAAAAAAAGTCAATATGATACAATAAAGTTTTTGACCGAGTCTTACCAAATTAACCGGGTCAACTAGATCATACCGAGTTTTTCTTTCTTGTTTTTTTTTAACCTGATTTGATTTCAACTTTAAACCCAAATCGAACTGTCAGCTGGTTTTTAAAACTATATTATAAATACAATCAATTTTCTACCCAATTCCACCACCACTTTCTCATACAGTGATTATTTCTGGAATTGACATTTACCAACCTCTCAATCAATAATAGCATGTTAGATACTATCCGATAACAATATTTATATTAAGCAATTGTAACATTTCTTTTCATGTTCGAGATAAACTCAAACGATCAAAATCTATAAATTTAAAGCAAAAAAACTCGATTTTTAAGTGAAAATTCTTTTCCAACTTCATCAGCTAGAGACATGAATTGATTGGGCAGCTACATGGATCAAAACATTTCTTGGTAAATGGTTGTTTAGAGTAGAGAAGGAATTTCACCTGGGAAACAAAAGGGAATCTGATCAGTACTGTACAAGTCAACTATTGGGCAAGAAAAATGGGACCAGAAGTCGAGTGTGGTGGGGTTATTTTTTGAAGCAAATCATGTGGCATCCACTGATCAAAGAAAGAAAACCAAAGCATGTGTTGTTGTTTTCTTCTCAAGTATCCAAGATTAGCGGGGGCTTTAAAATTAAAAAATAAAATAAAATAAAATAAGTTGAAATCGGGTAGCATAAAAAACTACAAGAAAAATACAATACGTCTTTCGAGTTCCAAGATCCTAATAGTGTTGTTTAACCACCCCCACCCTAAAAGAAGAAGAAGAAACAAAATTACCCTTTGGTTATTTTACTAACTTGATTGTTGTTAGTAGTATGACCGGGTGAGAATAATTTTTTTAACATAAAAAAAAATATTTAGGTGTTTCTAATATGTTTTCTAGTAAAAAATATTTAAACCATATAAAAATTGACTCGGTATAATTCAGTTAACTTTATAATATTTATGTATATATATGTAACATTAATATATTCTAAAAAGCTGATTATGCGTGAAATTCATGCAAACACGCATTCATGCTTCCACATTGTTCGTACGACAAACTTTGGCTTTCACGATAATATTTTAATCCTCACGGCGTCACCTCCATTATTGGGTGGCGCTTGTGGCGAAAAAACATATGGTTTAGTGTCATTGATTTTTTTTTTCTTTTTTTTTTCCTCTCCTTTTCAGTTTCGAAACCTTTCCTTGGATATTTTCAAAGTAGCCATTTGATTTCTGTTTTTTTTTAAAAAAAAATTTCATCCTTATTCATTTTATTGATATTTTTTTTATTTTAAATAATCAATATAATTGAAATTTTATTTTAATTTAACCATCATTTGATTTTTTTACCTTTTAGATCTAGTCCTCGTTCTTCTGGCTGTTAAGTTATTTTTTAAAATTAATTTGTTAATTGAATTATTTTTTTAATTTCATCCTTTAATATATTTGCTCTTTTTATTTTATGTTTGATTTAACATTTATTTTTTTATTATTATTTATTTTATTTTTAAACCTTTTATATTGAAACTTTCTTTTTTAATTTTATCTCTTAATATTTTATTTATTAAAATTTTGCTTACCTTTGAGGTCACAAGTCTTTTTTTACAAGTTATTTTTTATTTTTATTTTATCCTTCTATGAAATTATTCATATATCATACGTTAGGTCACATATTTTTTATATTAACCTAACTTAACCCGACCCAATACTTTTTTTTATTTTTTTGTTATAGCTATTTTTTTTTAATTATGTTATCAAATTAATTAAAGTTTAGCTCTAAGATTCTCTTACTTAAAATTACTATTGTCCTCTAAACATTTTGTTTACATGTTAAAAAATTTTTAAAGACGCCAAAAACTTTTTACTGTACAATAATATTGAAAATAATGAAAAGGCCCTCCATTTGCCATTTGTCCATTAGTTTTTTTTCATTCCATTGGTAAAAAAGTTAGTTTACTTTGTATTTTTAATTAAAAATACAAAACTAACCTTAAGGAAGTTCAAAAATTTATTACATAGTATTGTAAATTAGCTGTACAATCAAAACACAAAACACTTATCCTGCATCCAATCAACTTCAGAACACCAAAATTATCCTAAGGCATAGACTATTCTACCCTTAAATACATGGGAAATATATATTTTTTTAAGGTCATAAAGGAGAAAATACTGTTCCATCTATAGTGAAATGTCTAGGTAAACAATGTTTTCTCCATCTCTTTTTATTTTTTATTTTTTTAATAATACTAAAACCCGACCATTAATACAGCAACCTTCTGTACTTGGCATTGAACGGGTTGCCACTAAATTCAAATAAAATTTGAGCTGTCATTTTGTTAATACGATCACAGCCAGAGGGGACACGGTAGGCAAGACCTAAACAGCTGATGAAAGGCATAATTATTTGGGTGGTGACTGTGATTGGTATAATAATAATTTTTTAAAATATATATTTCATATTAATATATCAAAATACTAAAAAAATAAAAATTTAATTTAAAATACAAAATTTAAATTTTTTTATTAAAACACGACACTAGTGCACAAACATATTATCGTTGTTTACATTTTATACAGAGATTAATGTAGCATTTGAGATTGTTGTTAGATTTTATTTTTTAAAAATCTTGAATTTTTTTAGTTTTAATATTTTTTTAAATATTTTTATGTATTGATATTAAAAATAAATTTTAAAAAATAATATTCACCGCATTAACAAAAACAAACCCGTCTTCTCCTTTATAATTTCAGGGACTGTAGTATGGAAAAACCAACTAAACCTTCTATAGTTGTCTCTGAGCTGGATTTTATTTTTTCTCCTGTCTGGTCAAAATGTACTAGCCCAAACAATAAAGTCACCAGCCCCATTTACATGTTCCACATAAAGAAGTGAGCTTTTCCACGAGGAATTATTTTTTTTGAGAGAGAAAAATACAAACTTTCTAAGGAGAGAGGTTCTGACTACCTGAATCGAACTGTGATATGGAACTGAGAAAACGTCACTCACCACTGGTGGAGTTTTGGCGTTTTCTCTAGGCAAATTGGTAAAGGAAGGAACTTTGATTTTTTCACGATTCTGTAGAGAATTCAAAGTTTGGAGTCAATTGTAAGAGAGATTTCAGGTTTTGGGACATATCCCATTTCCGCATTTACGATATTTTTATTGGCGTGTTTCTTTATACAGCTAAAGTGTGAACTTGGCCCTGGTACATGAATGCTTCTGGAGTTGGAAAACTAAGGGGATCAAAATTTAGGATTTTGATGTTCGTATTTGTACAATTTGTATTTGTATGATTAATTGATTAAAGGAGGAATCTGGAGTTGAAGTTGTGTATTTTTGTGGTTTTGAAGAAAGGTTTTGCTTCCAGGCAAAAAATTTGGTTGCTTGCTGTTGCTGGTTTAAAATTAACAGAGAGAGAGACTGTGGGGGCTTAAAGATTTAAAACAAAGGTTCGTGTGTCTCTTAGTAGGATTGCTTAGAATGGAAGGAGATACCAAAGAAATGAGATCCTTGGCCTTAACTCCAACATGGTCAGTAGCAACTGTGCTGACAATCTTTGTAGTTGTTTCTTTGATTGTGGAGCGCTCAATTCACAGACTAAGTAATGTAAGTGGCATCGTCTACCCACTGTATAGTAATTTTCTTATTTTCTCATCTGTTGTTCCAGAGGTTGTATTTTCTCATCTGTTGTTCCTGAGGTTGTATTTTCTCATTGTTATGATTTAGCAGACTCACTTTGACATGCGATGTCTGCGTTTATACAGAATTTGATTGTTGTTCTTTTCTTTCATTCTATTTAAAGTTCAAGGTCTAGAATGAATTCTCTTAAAATTTTATTTATATATTTGAGCCCTTTGAAACTTCAAGGCACTTTACTTGGTAATTGATTTCTGCCACTACTTCTTTTCCCATGTTTTGATGACTTTGAGTTGCGAAATAGCTTTTATTTCTTTTTTGAGGGCTTTTAGCTGATACTTCTAGTTTTCTGTTTGTGTCATAGTCATGGCTGCAGGCTGAGATCTCATTGATTGTTTCAATTGCATCAAATGCTTTAGATTTGAAAATTACGTATTGGATGACTGTTATGGAAGCACTAGCTTTGTAAAACTTTGTTTCAACAGCTTTATGATAAATTTAATCTGTTTGCTTTAGGAGAACTGTATATTGACAGATGAATTGAAACAGAATCTGTCAAATCATTTTTGTAATTTTAGCTCATATTTTTTCTATTTTCCTTTCTGGAATGTCAATACTGTGTTAGTTTCTAGAGCTTTGGTGACTGCTCTGAAACTTGATGCTTTATATGTTTGTATGTCAGTGGTTGCGAAAAACCAATAGGAAACCTTTGCTTGCAGCCGTGGAGAAAATGAAAGAAGGTATTTTCCAAGTTCTAAATGCAACATTTGATGCTGCAGAAAGTTCTTTTTGTTCTTTTGGTTACAAGTGATTCTTAGTTCCCCTTCATATATTTTTGCAATTTTCATTCGCAAGTGTTGTTTTGTACTTGTCTTCAGAGTTGATGCTGCTCGGATTCATATCACTTCTACTAACAGCTACCTCAAGCACCATTGCCAATATTTGCATTCCATCAAAGTTCTATGATGGTAATTTTGCTCCTTGCACTAGGTCTGAGATTGATGACGAAGTTGAAGATAATTCTTCCCAGGGACGTAAACTGCTGAGGCTTCCCATTCTTCCTCATCCACTTCGAAGAATATTGAATGGCTTGGATCGGAATACCTGCAAAGAGGTATGTCATTTATCTTATATAAACATTGCTGATGATCTTGCTAGAGATTTATCTATGTTCAGATTTGAATTTTCAACACAGTGTATTGATAACATTGATTTATTATGGCTTTTGTCTTAATGATAAAATATGTAGAAAAGAGATTTTCTTTTTGGGTCACTTTTAGAAGGCAAATTAGTATTCTAAAAACTGTTTGATGTGCAGGGACATGAGCCGTTTGTGTCATATCAAGGTCTTGAGCAGTTGCATCGCTTTATTTTTGTCATGGCAATCACACATATATCTTACAGTTGTTTAACAATGTTGCTGGCGATTGTGAAGGTTAAGCATTTTTTTGTATTCCATTATAGTTGTTGCTTTTCTTAATGGTGGAGTGATTTTAGGAATGATTAAGTTCACATAATAAATAAATTACACAACATAATGAAAGGAAAAAGGATAAATTATGTATAGAACAAGATCCACTATTCAATTTATTCTCGTGTTTGAAGAAATAAAATGTTCTGGTTTATTGTTAGATGGAAGGAGTTTGTAAATTTTGTTCCAGGTATGCATTCCCCGTTGGTTGAATGATTTCAATTTGGTTTCAATATGACTTGTTCTCATGTTTTATACGGGCCTCTCCTCCTATAGGTTTAACTCTTTGGTGTTAAACTTCAAGTTATTTTGAGTCCATTTTGTTTTCTGTTGTTGCTGTTTCCCCTCGTGCTGGGCCCATGGTTGCTGCTATCAAGCATGCCGAGTGCTCTCTGTTGAGGTTGGACATCAGAGGGGTTGTTGAGTAATGTTTTACTGGATAAGTATAAAGTTTGGCATGACTATGAAAAGAGTATACAGTTTGATCTTGTTTAGTTTCCTTATATAATTCGTGATATGTGTCTCTCCTCCTACAAGCATTAGCTTTTTGCTTGGAAGCTTTAACAGCATTCTCAGAAGCAACATGCTTGCCTTACAATCAGCATCTGTTGTTTCAACCTTTGGTCCTTTGTATCTAAAATATGGCTCTGTTTATTCTGTGATAAGAATATGTGTGCTGACCCATCCAGTATTTGCAAGTCAAACTTGTGATATCTTATGTCAAGATGACTCAAGGAGAGGAAACCATGTTCACCATATAAACCAAGTTCTTCCCTGATCTGTAGTTGCATTAAAGACAAGACATTATTTGAATTGTGAAACTAGAGAGCCATAATGTTGTTATCACTGTGGCCATCTGTCTGACTTTGTAATTGGTTCACCAGATTCATAGCTGGAGGATATGGGAGGATGTGGCTCATATGGACCGACATGATGTATTAACAGGTAAGCTTTAAGCAGGAAAGTGGTTTTGGATAGATTTAAAATTTTAAACAGTAGTCATGTTGCCTATTCTTTTTGCCTATTTCAGCTTTATAGAAGATGGCTGATCTAGAATATACATGCCCAATCTCTCACTCTCTTCAATATACAGTATTTAGCTTGTTCTTATATACATATATATGTCTAGATGCTAGACCTTTAAGGAGATTGAGACTTGATCTTATGTATCTTGATGGTCAAAGGTGGAATTGAGATATTTAGGAAAGAACAGGAACTTGCAATAGTGTTTTTTTTTTTTTTTTTGAGTTGGACATGAGAAAGGGTTTATTTGGTTATGCAAACTGGAGACCTCACATGAAGTCAGTAAGGAGCCTGAAGGAAGGTAGAATTGAAGACAGTAATTGGAAAAGATATTACTTTGGCTCCCGAGTTCTCATTTGAGCATTCATCCTTATAGCAGAAACATGACCGATCTCTGTAGATTTGGTTATGAAAACTGGAGACCTCACATGAAGTCAGCAAGGAGCCTGAAGGAAGGTAGAATTGAAGACAGTAATTGGAAAAGATATTACTTTGGCTCCCGAGTTCTCATTTGAGCATTCATCCTTATAGCAGAAACATGACCGATCTCTGTAGATTTGGTTATGAAAACTGGAGACCTCACATGAAGTCAGCAAGGAGCCTGAAGGAAGGTAGAATTGAAGACAGTAATTGGAAAAGATATTACTTTGGCTCCCGAGTTCTCATTTGAGCTTTCATCCTTATAGCAGAAACATGACCGATCTCTGTAGGCCTGGGCTTATTGTTACGTCTGATGCAGTTCAGCATATTTATGATATGCTTTCCATATTTAGTGTGATAAAAAAGCACTGTTTTGCAAGGGATACCTTCACATTCCAATCATTTCAATTGCAAATACGTATTTAAGAAATATTTTTATAACAGAAATAATGATTTTAGCAATTTATTCTGTAACAGAAATCAATAGAGAGAAGACATTCCGAAGGCAAACAACCTTTGTAAGACATCATACATCAGGTCCTTTGGTAAAGAATAGTTTTCTTATTTGGGTGGTAGGTACAAAACTCCTTTTCTTGCTCTTTTAATGCTCTCTATGCTGGTAGTCCATGCTTGCTTGTTATTCATGCTAATTCTGCGATAAAATTGGAGCTGTGCTACCAGGCCTTGTTTTGTGCTGATCTTTGTTTGATGTATTTCAATACCAGAGAGACAATATTGCAATTTTACATCGACAACTCACAATATGATCTTCATGTCACACACCTGATCCAAAACAATACTTGTGTCTATCCTACATGCTCCACTTTGTAAACATTCTCATAACTCACCAACAAGATAAATAAATATGGATCACTGAAATTGAAGCATTGGAATTTACATCTGGAGCTTCTTTGTTATGGGTTTTTGAGATGCTAGTGTTTCTTCTTTCATGAACGTTTAGGAAGGGGCATTAGGCATTTTCCTCCTTTTCATGTTTGTTGATAATGTACATTTTAACCTTGTTAGTTTCCTCCTTTCTTTCTTCATTTTGTTGTCATTTTACTTCTATTGTTTGAAAGAGCATCTGTTTATATTTGCTTGCCACTTTTTTTTTTGGGTCCGGATGATAATTTCTGCTGAAGTGCTTGTTTTATCAACTTGCAGACATGTTTCTTCCGGCAATTTGGGCGTTCAGTGGTTCGCACAGACTACCTTACTCTTCGTAAGGGCTTCATCATGGTATACTTTGTTGTTATTTGCTAGCCCATACTTTAAGTGAAGTTTAATTTTCAAATAGCATTTACAACATTGAAGGTGCATAAAGGAAAGTTTAATTTACTAGTATTTAGGATGTACTACAAATGTAAGATGGCACTCTCCTCCTGGAGAAATAGGGAAGTAGGAGAATTATGATCCCAGAATCAGGTGAGGAATTCAATGGTATGGAACGAAGGCAGGGGCTTGTACTAGGGTTTATAAAAAAAGAAGATATCGGAGTAAATATACATAGATAAACTCATGCAGTAAAAAACATAATGTAGGATAGACCATAACAGATGGGCATTATATTGTGATGGAATATTTTGAAACCAACCTCAAATTATGGTAGATGGAAAATATTTTGACACCATATTACTTCTTTTGATATTTAAAATGAGATGTTGAATCAGAGTGAGAACCAAATCCATGTTTGAGGCATCTGGCAATTGGAACGTCTTTGCTGATAGACTGGTGGTACTATGAGTGATTGCTTTATTAACACCATCCCTTTTATTTTCTTATTCATGGCAGAATCACAACCTCTCATTGAAATATGATTTTCACAGCTACATGATTCGCTCTATGGAAGAAGAATTCCAAAGAATTGTTGGTGTGAGGTAACATCTATGTACTTTGGATGTTTCTTGTATTTTTAGGTCATTCATTTGTATGATTGAGCTAGGAGAAAATGGACCTGCTAAATGCCTGCTTGTTCAATTCCTTGCAGTGGTCCATTGTGGGGATTTGTTGTTGCATTCATGCTTTTTAATGTAAAAGGTACAGTTATGTAGGTGAAAAATGATGGTATAAATTCTTTTGTTTTGCACTTGCTTTTGGATAACAATATACAAGTTTTGATGATTTGTGCATTTTCTTTTGAATTATTTGTGACTTTTTTCAATTTACCATGACAATTACCAGCCTCAGTTTTCATACATTAGACTATACATCATGTGATCTACGTCATATGTTGTGTAGTGTATGATAGAGTTATCCTAGGTCTTAAACTTACTAAATTATGGTTTGTTTGATTTGGAACAATCTACAGGATCTAATCTCTATTTCTGGATAGCAATCATTCCAATCACTGTGAGTACTGGTTCTTTTGAGTTTTGGTTTTATCAATCACTTGGATGCTGCAAAAGGCATTTTCTTAGGTAGTAGCACAAGTATGCTGTGAGAAACAGACACTTGAACAGGCAACTGATCGCACTTAACAAATTTGTATCTAGAGTGAATAAAGCTTTATGTACCCTTGCAATTGTATTGGGTTTCTCTAATGTTTCTCATCATGGGCAGCTTGTTCTTCTTGTGGGTGCAAAGCTACAGCATGTAATTGCAACCTTGGCTTTGGAGACTGCTGGTCTAACTGGACATTCTATGGGAGCAAAACTGAAGCCTCGAGATGATCTTTTCTGGTTCAAGAAGCCAGAATTAATGTTGTCATTGATTCATTTTGTTCTGTTCCAGGTAAGCAATTCTCACCGTGATCAATTGATCAAATTAAAATGGTAACACCTACCATCCTTTCAGTTCATTCTTTCCTAGAAAATGGTTTTATGGTGGTGTGCCAAAGTAGTAGAACTGACATCACAATTTTTTTCCTTTGAAATTTCATTGCAGAATGCATTTGAATTGGCTTCGTTCTTTTGGTTTTGGGTAACTCCTCTTCCCTTACTTGATTGGTATTCACTGGACTGTGATAGTTCACTTTTGTCCTTGACATCTACCAAGCTCAAATTTATTATAATTTCTGTCATTTGGTTGAATGAAAATCTCACTTTTTGCTCGGTTTTGTCGCCTCAATGTTTACTAAATTCATTTGAGAAACATTTGGAACTCGCTTAAAGAATTGACATCGCGGACCGGAGGAATCACAAATGAGGAAATACAAAAATCTTCTTTTCCTTGCTTAATGAGCTTTTGAATCTGTACATTGAACTAACATGTCTTTTGTTGATTGATTTACAGTGGCAATTTGGGTACAAGTCCTGCTTTATTAGGAACCATTGGCTGGTGTACACTCGACTTGTTTTGGGGTATGCATACATCTGAGATAGTTGAGACTTTCTTGAGGATTTATCAGCTTTTTTACAGCCACTGCATCATTGTATTATCTTGTAGGTTTGCTGGGCAGTTCCTCTGTAGCTACAGCACCTTGCCACTATATGCACTAGTTACTCAGGTATCATATTCATTGGGAAGTGCTTTTCCCCAAGGAAAATTACTGGTTAATTTTTATTTATAGGCAACAAGATACCAATGCATAATCTACTAGTAAACAAATATCATGAGCAATAAATTAGAAATGCATAATCTACTGTAAGATAGTTTTAACCTGTATCCAGTACAGATATACAGGAACTTCCAGGGATAAAGACTCTTGACTGCCAATATAGCCTAACAGCATATGCCAGCTGCATATATCTCCATTCCTGGGCCTATTGTTGAATCCAACCACAGTATCTCAAAGAAAGAGAGAAGGCACTTCATCTATATATAGTTATCTATGCAGTGTATAAATAATGCCGGAGTTACATAACTATTGAATGGCAATCAGATGCATTGATATGTCCAAGTAGGATGAGTGAAGTTCCTCGTGACTATATGTTTATGCCGTATTGCGCAAGCACCCAGTTTATGGGTGTACCTTCACGGACTGATTTGTCAGCTACCAAGTCTTATTATTATTATTTTTTTAAAAAATCTCCTCTGCTCTTTCTTTTCTGGGAGCAATGCATAAGAACTAGCAAACCTCATATTTTATTAGACATGAGAACAAGTCATGAAGTCGAGTCCTCTAGATTGCCCTGATTTTTTTATGGCATTAAATCATCTTTATCCTCTTGTGAGTAGGACATGCCCCCCTCCCCCCTCCACAGAACTAGTAACGTGAATCATGTTTGAGCAGGTTTTCATTGTGTTAAGGTGGTTAGGATTGTTTCATATTTTTAGGTTCAATCATTTCCTGTTATTATTAGCATCATGTAATGCTCCCTCTGTTTTTTCAGATGGGAACAAACTACAAGGCAGCATTAATTCCGCAAAGAATAAGGGACACAATCCATGGGTGGGGGAAGGCGGCTAGGAGGAAGAGAAGGCATGGAAATTTCACAGATGATTCTACCGTACACACAGACACAAGCACAGTAATGTCACTTGAGGAAGATGATCATCAGTTGCTTGATATTCCTGATATTGCTGATGGTTCAGTCACTCAAATTGAGTTGCAGCCTGCTTTTATTTCAGTTAGTCCTGGCCCGGTTGCCAATGAAACTTCAAGTATGGTTGGCACTCCTCTTCTTCGTCCGTCAGCTTCTGTGTTATCATCAGAAACACCAAATCTTAACGTGGAAGGTATTCATAGGTCATCTTCTATGCCAGTTAGAGAAGGTAATAAATTGGAGGTATTCTGTCGTCAAATTTAGGCTTTGCAGGGATCCTGTAAAGTACAAGGGAATCAAATAGAAAGTAGAAAGTGCACGAATAAGCTAACCTAGTATTTTGAGCAGTTCCCTTTTCCCTCGTTCTTTTCAGGATCCAGCTAAAGTAGGTACTCTTTTCTTGATCATATGCGGTATTTGCCAATATCGAATCAAGGTTCATACCATACTCTTAGGATTTGAGTCGTAGCGTGAGTACATAGAAGAAGGAAATCAATACATTAGCTTACTGTAATAGAATCTTGCTCGTTGTATTCGTCACTTACAGGTAATAGAAATGATGCAAGTTATTATGAATTGATCCTCTGCATGTATTATGCTTCCTATGGAACCAAACCAGCTTCTTGCTTGAAGTAATGATTGACCTACGAGAAGGTTGTTTTTTTTCAAGGCAACAAGATTTGATGAGTGTGTATTTCTTCTTTCCCCCATTGCTTTATGATTTCCCCCCCTTTTTCGGTAATTGATGTGTTTGTATCAGGCTGATTCGTGTTTTTCAATTGATAGCATGCAATGTGTCAACTCAGACAATCCTAGCCGTGGTTCATTATATTTTTCAAGAAAATTTGATTTTTTTTTATAATTTTTTTTTTAGTATTTCTAGATATTTTTAATATGTGATATTAAAGATAATTTTAAAAAATAAAAAAACATTATTTTAATATTTTCAAACAAATGCAATAACTAGTGCACTTTGGAACCCTAATACTTGGTGTTTGTCTTCTATTAGATATTATATGTGATGTTTTTTAATTAAAAATATATTATAATAATATTTTTATATTAATATATAAAATCAATCAAAAACATCTAAAAAAATATTTTGAAAAGAAAGTTGATACACAAGAATAAACTTACTTTCTAGAACACCATCTCCCCTTTGCCTGTGGAATGCAGGCTGTTATGCTCAATTACTGGTCTCTGCACCGTGTGTGGCCTTGCAACCGTTTCGTAGCACCATGCTCATGGACTCCGTGGCTCCATGATTGCAGTAGACTCCTGAGCCTCACGTGGACTCCATGGCTTTGTAGCTGCAACGAAGGGTTCGTGAGCCTTAGGTGGACCCCATGGCTCTGAGGTCACAATGATAGACTCGTGAGCTTCATAAGGAATCCATGACTCTGGGGCCTTAAGGATGGACTCGTGAGCCTTGTGTGGATTCCATGGTTCCGAGGCCGCAATGATGTACTCGTAAGAGCCATGTGGACTCCATGGCTGCAATGATGGACTCATGAGCCTCATCTTTGTTGACCTAGCTTCGGGTTTCACTGTCAGGCTCATCATTTGCTTTTGATCCTGATCTCCCTCTCGGATGACGTTCGGAACTGGCTGTGTAACCGATGCTTAAATGACCAAAACCTCTACCGATTCCTGGTACTGTGCTGTGGCCGCTACCCCCATTACCTCTTCCAATCCCATAGCCATAATTAAGCAAGAGATCCCCGGGAAGTACTAATCTCCACTCGATCCGCCACCAAACCCCATACCTTTTTCCAGCCCCACTAACGTGAGAACTACCATGGCGAAAGTCTCCGAGTTTTTGGTCATTAGTGTCGAAAAGGAACTTGTGAGCAATGCTGAAGCTAAAGCATAGTGAGTGAAAGCTTAATTAGGGAGAAACTAAATGGGTAGTTGGTAATCCGGAGCCATGAAAGGAAGATCCCCAACCTTCAAGTCAGAGGCAGACTGCAACCCGTTGTTAAAGTATCATTACAACTCAAAAATTTAAATTTTTAAATAAGATTTTAGAATATGATTTATATTATTCTTTAATACACCATCTCTAAAATAAAAGCCTTTTAAGCTTACTCGCGATCACTTGATCATCAAAGCTCTGATACCATGTTAAGAAATTATCTCAACTCAAAAACTTAAACTATTAGGTAAAGTTTCATGATATGATTTATATTATTCTCTAACATTCGTAAGCCAGTTCTTTGATAGTGCAAATATGTATAGCTCTCCTGTTCGACTGCAACCATCCTTATTAAGCTGTTGTTGACGCAATGCGTGCATCAAGCGAGGAGTATTTCTAACATCGTAGCCCGATTACCATCATCCTCATCCAAGGCTTTCTCCCCTTTCCAGATGGGAACAGAGTCATAAACTGCAGTGCAGCGTCTCCATTTCAAGAGATTAATAATTATGGGAGACAATGTATACTCCATGCATGGCTAGGGAAGACATAGCTAGGAGGAAGAAAAGGCACGGAATTTTCACGTATGATACGATCACTCTACCATGCATAAACATTGACTGCTAAAGTAATGCAATGATTAACGCACAAGATCTTCTTTAATTTAGAGACAAAAAGATTTTTTAACCCAACAGGATTGATTTGATGATCATCTGTCTTTCCCGTTTTTTCCTTAAAGTTTTATTTATTTATTTTGGCAATTTACTTTTTATGTTTTCTACATTTCTACCTTCACAATCTCCTTCTTTCTTGTCTCAAATAATACAGAATTAAGGTTTTTTTTTATTCGTTTTTAAACAATCCTTGAATGAAATTTGAGATGGAATTATTCGAAACATTCAGCTACTTATTCGGGGGAAAAACACAGACTGTTTTCCTCACTTATTGGTTCTGCGCTGTGTTTGATCATATTTTTAGTAGCGCCTTGCTCATGGACTGTATGGCTCCGTGGTTGCAACGTTGGATTCTTGAGTCTCACGTGGACTCCACGGCTCCATGGCCACATCGATGGACTCATGAGCCTCGTCTCTAGAAACCTCATCCTGAGCTCCACTGTTGTGCTCTTCATCGTTTGCTTTTGATGCTGATCCTCCCTTCGTCGTTGAAACTTGATTAAAACATTCTGGGCTGCAGGTACATCCATTGCGTATTTGACCATACCCCGGAATGAAATGCGGTGTAGGCATACCAATTCCTGCTATCGTGCCACCACTGCTGCCACCTTGCCCTCTTCCAATCCCATAACTAGGAGATCGAGTACCCGCAGCTCCACCGCTGCCTTGTCCTGCTCCAATCCCTCCACCTATGTCAAAACCAGGCAATCCTATGCTACCCCCAAAGTCAAAACCAGGCCATCTTATGCTACCCCCAAGACCAAAACCAGGCAATCCTGTGATGAAGCCTCCTCCGCCAGTTCCAGACACAGACCCATCTGAACCTACTCCAATACCCCAGCCGGATCCACCAGTCCCGGGGTCTTCATATCCATTCCGACCAGCTCCATACCCGACTCCATACCCTAACCCAACACCTACCCCACTTGATCCGCCACCACTGCCAAACCCAAAATCTTTTCCAATCCCAGTCCCGGTCCCAGGATCATCAGTACTACCATGGCGCTCGCCTTCACGCATTTGGTCATCATTGTCCAAAAAGAATCTGTGAGCGAAACTGAAGCTTGAGCATAGCAAGACCAAGAGACCCACGTAGGCACATTTTAGTGCTGCCATTTTTGTTTTGTATCGATCTGCAAGACAGCAAATCAAGACATGGCTTTATATACTGAAAGCTTAAGAGGAAAATTAAATTGGTATTTATGGTGTAATAACAAAAGCGCAAAATGTCTGTATTGGTTTGTTCTTGCAACCCGCAGCCACGATGCTTGTGTGAGAATTTACGTGTTGTAGCTGTAACACCAAACCTGTAACCCAACAGGCATAACTGGAGATTACGGCTAAATTTTGAATTCAATGTCATCGAATCCTGCGGCTTAAAAAACGGCTTCTCGCAGTAACAGTGCAGTGGTCATTATGAACTAGAATGATGAAACAAATTGGGACATAAACAGCAACTCGGATTCGATGTGCCCACCAATTTAATTAACAGTTGTAAAGAACCACTGATCATATATTAAAAAACTGCAAGTTCAACTCATGCATAAGTAAAATTGAAATTTAATTAAAAAAAATTGAAAGAGACAAGAAAATCCAGAGGATTCGTTGGTTATTATCCAATTATTTAGGGATAATTGGTCTTTTGACCTTTCAATAGCATTATATATTACCTGTTAAATTTGTCTAAGGGTTTAAGGATAATTAATATATTTTTAAAAACATTGTAAAGACTTTCAGGCAGGATTATTTTTGTAATGAAGTTGATTTATATATATATATATATATATATATATATATATATATAATTAACAAGTTGTTCGGGATGAATTTAAGCTTTTAATATTTTTGAAGAAGAGTGTAAAGATATTCATTTCCTTAAAATTAAAACAAATAATTAACATGTATTAGGAGCTATTTGTATTTTTTAGTATTTTCAGCGAGTTAGCTATGTCAGCGTTTTTTAGACGACATGTGTAATAATTTTTTCTTTCCAAACACTGTCTTCCTCCAAGGTGGTGTTGAAAGCAACTCATCGTATTTTTTCTAATGGTGCTTAATGGATTTTTTTTTATTTTTTTTTGCCAAAGAATAATTGTGTCATTTTATTTGATGTTTTTATTTATTTAATTAATTTAGTTATTTTTTTATTGTTATTTGTTTTGTTTTTATTATTATTTTTTTAATTTTATCTCTTATCATTGGTTCTAATTTGATTTTTATATCAAATTTCATTCTTATTCTTTTGATTGTTGTTTTTTTTTTATCCTTAATCTATTTGAATTTTGTTTTCAATTTCACCCTTCATTATTTAATTTCAAATTACTTTTGTATTAAATTTATTCCTTATTTTTTTAATTGTCATATCTTTTTCTTTAGAGACTTTTTTATTGTATTTTTTTCAATTTTATCCTCTAGTATTTTATTGATTTATAATTTTACTTTATTTTTTTAGGGTTTGTCTTTTATAAGGTTAGTCTCATGGTCACAGGTTTTGAAAGTTAATACTGGTTGACTTTGTTTTTTTTTTTTAAAAATCCTTTTATAAAATTATTTAATATTTTTTTTCAATATTTATTTTATTAAGAATTAATATTTGTTTTTGCTTTATTTTTTTTTTATGAAATTATCATCATATATCCATGATTACGGAATTAGCAGGTAAACCCAAGATAACACAATTTTTTTTTAATTAATTTTGCTTGTATACATTATATTGTTTTATAATTTTATTTAATTTGTTTTCAACTCTACGTCCCTTGCAACTACCTTCTTCTAAGGTAAGGTATCAACACGCATCAACACCAGTAACTCGATGAAGTCATAGATTTTATAAGCTAACCAGGATAAACTTGGTTTTTTTTTTTTCTTTTTTACTAGTATTTTTTAACTATTTATTTATTATTATTATATTTATTTATTTATATTATTTAAATAAACTAAACTTATTAAATCCAATTAATTCAACAATCTAAGTTTTTTATTTTACCGCTTGATTTTTTTTAAAAAAATTAAATCAGCCCACAGCCTTGTGAAGCCTCCTAACTAATTGCTACTAGCCTGTTTAGAAATGTAGTTACAATTGCTTTTCAAAACACTTTTCACTCAGAAATATATTAAAATAATATATTTTTTATTTTTTAAAAATTATTTTTAACATCAACACATTAAAATAATTTAAAAATAAAAAAAATATTAATTTAAAGTAAAAAAAAATTAATTTTTTTTAAAATATTTTTAAAACAAAAAAAAAATCAATTCCATCTCGAGCAGCATATTGATTAGACATCAAAGTCTTCGTCCCTCAGAAAAGAACCCTTTCCTTACCAAAACGTCAGAAAGGGTGGTGGTAATTGAGCTGGAAACCTTTTCCCGGAAGATCTAGTACGATGCCTCAAGCAAAGACTGCCGGGACAATATTCGACTCTTTGGCTGTATATGCAAAACAGAAAACATATCGCCTCAAATGGGTCATCCATCAACGGCATAGCATTTCCATATTGATGACACAACCAAAAGATTTTAACCAGAGCATAGCAAAAAAAGGCTGCTCCTTTATATTCCTTGGTGTGAACTGTTAAATCCTGATCTATGAAACACTAACATCCATCTGAAGTAAATGAATTATTACCAGAGACGAACCCTCAAGCTCCAAATGCAAAACAAAACAAGAGGAAATCTTCAAGCTTTTACATTGACAGGGGGTCAACTTAGCACAGTGAGAAAACTCTTCAAAAGAAAATACAGCAGAGTTTATTGGCATTTAGTCACATGTTTAAACATTGTCACCGGCGCCTGATTCCGCATCAATATTCTTTAAACCTTCAGCCATCATTCGTTCCCTGTTTTGTAATTGTCTTTCAACAACAACCATATACAGGCCTAGATAAGAGATAACCAGAAACTATCAGGAGGAGGGTAACCTAGAGGAAAAACAAAGCTCGTGATGCAACAATTCCAATAAAACAAATGGTTGCCAGTCTTACAATATTTTTAGCAATAAATCAGGAGTTGAGTAAAGAAAACATACTGACTACACTTCCAATAGCACACGCCCAAAGAACCCTCGAGGACCATTTATCACCAATAACTCCTCGGCCTCCCATCTTTCGCTGCAAAAAGCCACTAAAGTACTGCTGAGTACATACATTATACACTACAAATTAATGCCAAAGTTGATTTCTTGGATGGCTACTTTTCTTTTCATTATTTCTCTCATAAGCACCATAATAAATGCAGTAATGGGGAACTGAGAAGGAAGATCTCGTAAGAAAAGTAACAGATAGAAAATTATGAGCAGAGAAACCTATGAGCAGCTAATCAACTAACAGTTGAGGGGAAATTATGGACTAACAAGGAAAAGGGGAGTGCAAGAGAGTTTTACAATGGCTAACGAAAGAAAACCATTTGCTCGCAGAAAGAAATCCTGAAGTGGATATCTAATATTCATAAGAAAAAAGATTTCCAGAAAAAAATGTACTTCCACCTTGAAGCATTTTGCTAACATTACCATGATCAACAAATAGCACCCTAAAAAGGATCAAAGAATTAATCAACTAAAACAAAAATCCCGTTTTCCCTAACTTCCCAAATTCAACCTCCTATAACAAAAGAAGCATGATTCTGGAGAAATGTGTGGGCATTTTAACATTGAAGGTGTAAACGAGCTCGAAATTCCCATTTGCTCATGATACAACCAGTGGATTATATTCAGCAAAGCAAATAAATGTTGCTAGTCCTTGGTCATTTACCTACACTACACTTTCCCCTAACAAAAATAAATAAATAAATTTACAGTAAGGAACAAGAAGCCTATATGAGACTTGGGGCATGCAAGCCAACACTTTCTAATCTACAGTTAAAGGGTTTAGAATCATACAATTTCTTTATCTAAATGGAAGAATACACCACGATGAGATAAACACACTAATTAATCATTCTAAACCCGTATAGCTCGTGAAAAAAAAAAAATCAATAGCATCTTGGCTAGATTTTATTTGATCCAGATTCCTAAAGTAAATTTGAGGAATTGAAATAGAACTGATCAAGAATTAAGTAACTACAACTCGGGCTAAACAACAAATAGATATCATTATGATACACACCCAAAAGGAAAGGATTAAGAGAAGATGCGATCAAAACACAAGCAAATTGCAAAAGACCCATCTGGATATTTTACCATTTCTTGATTTAGAATTAAGAATAACATGGAGTATAGAGAGTACAGTACCTTGGTTTGTGAGTTGAAGCAGATTCTTCAAAGAAGAAGACTGTTAACGGGAGCGTGGTTTTAGCTAGATCCAGGGATTTTAATTTTTATTGTGAGGTCGGGGATTGGTATTCGCAGAGCTTCATTATCTATCCGCACACCAATTTCGAGTTAATGGACATATCTGTCCTTATGGCAATCTAACAATTACAACCCCACAATAATTGAGACTCTTTGTAGGATAGGGAAAGCCAAAGGAACTACTGGCAGTGCCACTACCGTAGTGTTGAAGAGAGACTGTAAATAATTAATTAAATTGAAAAATGTCAATTTGTGCTCCACCAAAGCACAGACTGGAAGTTAATCCAGAGTTAAAGGGACAAATTTGTCCATCAGCATATAATAGCTGTGCGAATAGACATCGCGGTGTGCGAATAGCTCTTTCCAGCAAGGTCTCCGCGTTTCGTTAAGTGTGGATACCTGTTCATCGTCCGGGCCGAGCCTAGGTCAGACCCGGTTGATTTTTATACAGCTCAGGCCTGTCCCTTGAAAATATAATAAAAAAATTAAAAAAAAAATCACTCTGACCATTATATAATTAGGTTATTTTTTTCAATTTCCCATGAAAATTATAATTTATATTTTAAAGTTTATAATATTTTTACATCTCGCCTAAGAAAAATCAATAAAAAATCAAATTATTTAGGGAATCATATTAAATATTACAATTTTATCTACTTTGTTATAATTAAAAAAAACTTTCATAATTGAAATTTTATCAAACATTGTGTGCATATAATATTAAATCCAAAATCCAGGAAAGAATAATTGTTATTATGTAATTAAAAGGCGGTAATAATTCATGTGGACATGAAATTGGTTAAAGAATTTTGAAAGATAAAAGGTTATTATTCATTGATATCACTTAGTTATATAAGAGGAATGATAAGGAAGATAAATACATTAATAACTTAACAAAAACTCAAATAACTATATTGTAGTTTTATCAAGTTTTCTATACTTTTTAAATTTAAAAATTATAGGCAATAGAATAATAGATGATAATTAAATAGGCTTGTAATTTTCTTTATAATAAGCAGGCTTGCAATTTTAATTCTATAAACCAAATATATCAAGAAGATATTTTATTATTCAGGAGTTTCAATTGTGGATGTAATCAAAGTATGAATTATTCAATAAATATAACTATTATTTTCCTAAATTATTGAGTTTACTTTATATTCAAGTTATTTTAATTACTTAGTTATTTTTTCAGTTAAACAACTATTTGTATAAAATGAATTTAATTATATTGATATTCATGTAACTCTTTAATACAAATTTAAAATTACATAAATAAATCTAAAATTATAACAAAAGTTAAATGGTGTGAGAAAATCATTGTGAATCAATATATCTTTTATTGTGGATTGTAATAGTAATTTTACTTTCAATTTTTTATCTTTTTATAAACGGAAAAACATTTCTTTGGCTTTCTTTTTCTTTTCATTCATTTCTTATTTTCTCTCCTTTTCTTTTAATTTTTTACAACTCAAATCATGAAGAGAATGAAAGTGAATTGGACGAGAGGAAACAGTAGAGAGAGGATGAAGATGGTACTTTTTGTGTTTAGTCCTTCTCCTGCTTCTTAACCAAATCGGCAGAAGAAATGGAAGAGAAAAGGGCACCAATTGATAAAGAAGAGGACAAAGTCATGACGGAGAGAAAAAAACAACAGAGTGTGGAATTTTATGGTATGATTAATGTTGAGAAAATTATGTGGTTTGATTTTGCCTGTTCTTAAGAGTTTGATGTGATTAATTATTCTTCCATTAACAAAATGGATGTATCTAAAGAGAACATTCTTGATCTCACCATCAAACCCATAAAATTTTAAGGATAAGTAGTGGACTTTATGGGTTCTAACATCAAAGGTGGGATCTTTTTCAAACATCTAACATGTTTTTGTTGTTTTTTTTGTCAATAATGTTAGGAGGACTAGAGATGAGTAACAAAAAGTTTAGACAACAAATTAATGGGCAGAATAGGAGAACTTTGCATATCTTGAATCAACATTTTATTGGAGGACAATAAATATATCCTTGCATTTAATCAGAGTTTTTTCAAGTTGCAAGAGTGCGGACATGTATCTAGCAATTTATATCAACATAACAAAGTTTAGCTTAAATTCTGCATCTATTTATTAAAATTCATCAGTGTTTGGTAGAGATATTTGTTGTTTTTTTTTTTCTTAACAATACATCATAAGTTCATAAGGAATTATTAATTAGATATCCTGAGACAATTCAACACATTTGCATGAATATTTTGGCCCTCAACAAATAAGCTACTTTGTTCTAGCAACCACGCCATCCTAAGCGCCTTGGGTTTGACAACCATATCAGGCCTAAGCGTCATGGGTCTGACACCAAGCTAGACCCAAGCGACATGGGTCCAACATCTTGGGTCTGGCAAGTATGCTAAACCCATGTTATGTGAACTTGACAAAAATTATAATGGATAAGCTTCGATTTTTATTTGGATTCCACTTTCGTTGTCTTGGTTATGTATTGACTCCTCTACATCTTAATACCTTTCTATCTATGTTACTACTTATGGTTTGTGTTAATTTCTTTTTATATTATTAGCTATTAAAGTTTATGGTACTTATATATTTAATACAAACATTAACCACGTTTAGAGCAATGACATAAAACAAATGTTGCGGCGGAGCGCGAGCAATAATAATAGTAATAGTACTAATAACAACAATAACAACAACAATAATAATTATGGTTACAACAACAACAACAACAACAATAGTTATAGTGGCTGTGATAATAATTATAACAATAATATAAACAATAACAATAATAGCAATGATAATAATGATAGTGATAGTGATTATGATAATAATTCTAATTTCAATTATGATATTACTTATTGATGATAATAGTAATGGTGGTAGCTATAATAATAGTGAATATATTAGTAATGATAATAATAACGATAAGAATAGTAATTGTTATAATAATAATGGTGATAATTCATGATTCGATGTTACATTCATCCTTAGATATTGGATTAATTGAGAATCCAATTTTATAATTGGTTTTATTTTGCCTTTTATGAGGTTATCGTGATCTAAAAAACATCTCGGTATTAGGTTAGTGTTTGATTTTGTAATCATCTATTTTTTTTTTATCATGTAGTTAAAGAAAAAATAGATTAAAAAAAATTATAATCCTAGCTGAGTCCATAACCCAGTTCACATGTTTGGCATACTAGCCTGGCTTTCCTGATTCACGCAGGGCAACTAGCCTCACTTTTAGAAAGGAAATTTTAGTTCATTATTTGCCTCAACACTGCTTTGTTTTTACCATGATCTAGAAACTTTTTTACTAGCGTTCATTAGCTCATTATGGATAAATCATTACCTTACTTTTGTGATATTTTGCAAGACTAATGTTGAATTTTCAAAGAATAATTGGTATCAACATGGTAGAGTTTAACTTAAATTCTGCATTTATTTATTGAAATTTAATTGTGTTTGACAAAGGTATTTGTTGTTATTTTTTCTTAACAATACATCGGGAGTTCACAAGGAATTATTAGTTAGATGTCTTGAGATCATTCAACACATCTTCATGAGTATTTTGGTCCTTAACAAAACCATTATCTTTGCCCGACTCACGAAAATTATGCAAATCTCAAGCGCCAGATCCAAGCTACTTGGATCTGACAACCACACTAGACCCAAGCACTTGTATTTAGTTAAATTTAGAGTTTAATTAGTTGTCTCAATGGAGACAGGCACACAAAAAAAGTCACATTAAACAGCTAGCATAAGTAGTGTTAGATATATGCAAGTGAATCTCTCCAAGATAAATATCTTTTTTGAGTCTAGGAGAAGGTGTCTCGATCACATAGAAGGATTGCCCTGGATTAACACATTAGCTTTAAATAGCACGATTATATATGTTTGTGGGAAGAGTAAGTAAAAGGGTGGTTAAAAAACTTGTGAAGATGCAATTTGAAAAGAACCATAAATAAATAATTCAATTAAGAAAATAAATGAAACCAAAAGAAATTACAATGAAAAGAATAAGGATCAAATTAAAAACAAAAAAACAAAAATTAGGTATGAAATTGAAAAGAAAATCAATTAGAAAAAGGGTGAAAAGCAAAATAAATATCAATTAAAAGAAAAAAGACCAAATATAATATAAAAATAAAATAAAATGATAAAGGATAAAATTAAAAAACAAATCATAAAAAGAATTTAAAGTAAGTATAGAAGAATAAAAACTATAAGGACCACAATTGCAATAATACAAAAGGTTAGGACATTTTTGAACTTTAGGTGGGTGGAGGAGAGAAAAAGAGGGTGGAGAAGAAAAAATTATGTCAACATGGGTTGGTCAGGACAAAGCAACGCCTCGCAACGCTTTGCTTGAGACGGTGGTTGTGTATTTTTTGATACCGAAAAAGGTATCATACACTGTCCAAATTGCATAAACAACCTCCATACACTAATGCGTTCTTATCAAGCATGCATGTTTGGTATGGTCGTGGTTGCTTTTCATTCAGAAAAGTATGCCAATAATATATATTTTTTATTTTTTAAAAATCATTTTTGAGATCAACACATCAAAATGATTTGAAAACATCAAAAACATATTAATTTAAAGCAAAAAAAATTATTTTTTTCAAAAACACTTTTCAAACGCAGTGTCAAACGAGTGAATGTATATATTGCATAAGATATTCTCACTGTTAGAGAATAATATAAATCATATCCTAGAACCTCACCTAACAGCTTAAACTTTTGGGTTGAGATGGTTCTTTGACATGATATCAGAGCCTTAATGACCTAATGGTCACGAGTTTAAATCTCACAATCCCCATTTATTTGATAAAATTAAGCACAAGGTAACATGGACCTATGCAAGTTTCAAGCCCAAAGGGCTTTCACTTGAAGAGGTGTGTTAGAGAATAATATAAATCATATCTTAGAACCTCACCTAACAGCTTAAGCTTTTGGGTTGAGATGGTTCTTTGATACTCACTAGCAGAGGCTACTGCCAGTCATGGTCATCCACCTGTTTTAACCAAATATTTTGATGATTAAGCAAAATTGGTGGTTGGGTTTTTCATAATGATCTCTGATGTTAAGATTCTAGTTTTGTCTAATTTTTCGATATATTGAAGGAATGATTCCCATCCCCATTTACTTTTATGCTTATATTTTCAATGGTTATATTCCTAATTGTGATTTGGATGATCACTAACTCGCATATTCCCTCCACAAACTTTAAAAGATGCACATGAACTGCACTTGTCTTGTCTTGCAAAATTTCCTACCTTTTGGTATTTGACTCGTTTGGAGGTTGAAGCTATTAAAAACTACAACACTAGTCATGCAAGATTATTAGCCAAGTCAGCTCCATTTCCCAATTCTTTTACAGATTGTTTAGTTCCAATATTGCTTTACTATTTTTAAAAGTTTGTTCAGGATTTCATGGCTAAAATAATGAATGTAACCGTTAGCTCCTAGTTTTATGTAACTGACTTACCTATATAAGGCAACTTAGCTTTGCAAAATAAATATCATATTGTTCTTTATTTTTCCAACTTCTCTCATTTTATTCAACAGTTTGGTAGCAGAGCCTCACAATTATGGGCAATGTATTCTTGTGTCTTTTCTTTCTTCTGTCTGTAAAATGGGTGATCTATAAGTTATTGACGGAATTAAAAAACTCAACCATATTAACTACAACACTTGGTCTACATGTATGATGTCCTACATGCAAGGTCAAGATTTGTAGGAGGTTGTCAACGGAAGGGAAACTTTACAACCAGAAACAGAAGACACAAATGGTATATTGAGGAAGTGGAAGATAAAAGTGGGCAAAACACTGTTCGCTTTAAAGACAACAATTGACGATGATATGCTAGAGCATATAAGGGATGTCAAAACTCCCAAAAAAGCTTGGGATACATTTGCCAAGCTATTCTCCAAGAAGAATGATACAAGACTCCAATTACTTGAAAGTGAGTTATTATCAATAACTCAACACAACATGATAGTTGCTCAGTATTTTCACAAAGTGAAGTCATTATCCTGCGAAATTTCTGAGTTGGATTCACAAGCTCCCATTCAGGAAACTAGGATGAAAAGAATTGTTATTCATGGTTTGAGATCTGAATACAGGGGTTTCATTACTGCAGTACAGGGATGGGAAAATCAAATATCACTTGTTGAGTTTGAAAATTTGCTTGCTGGTCAAGAAGCTTTAGCTAAGTAAATGGGAGGAGCCTTACTACGGAGTGAAGAGGAAGCACTCTACGTCCACAAAGGCAGTGGGAACTTCAAACAATATGGAAATGGTAGATTTAGAAGGCATAATGACAAGATGAAGAATCATCAAGGTACAGGAAGAAGTCGTGCAATGAGAGGCTGGAAAAATCAGAGTAACAATAAGAAATTTGAAGGAAAATGTTACAATTACAGAAAGAAGGGTTATATGGCAAAATTTTGTACGTTGCAGGCAAAGTTCATGGAGAGTAATGCTGTTACTTCTAAAATTAAAGACGAATGGGATGCTGAGGCATTATTTTTTACAGAAGAAGAAGAAGATGAGCTAGCCCTTACAACAATATTGTCTGATCAAATTGAGTATGATGAGCCAGCCCTTACAACAACACTGTTTGATCAAATCGACTATGAGAAAGATTGGATAGTTGATTTCGGTTGCTCCAATCATATGACTGGAGATAAAGAGAAGCTGTAAAACTTGACAGAATACAAGGGAAATCATGTAGTAGTAATAATCACAACTCAAAATTACCAATAGCTAATGTTGGTAATACAATGGTCTCTAACCATTACAGTGATAATGACGTATCACTTCAAAAAGTCTACCATGTTCTAGGTATGAAGAAAAACCTTTTTTCTGTATCATAATTAACATCTTCAGGGCATTTTGTTTTGTTTGGTCCACAAGATGTGAAAGTCTATCACAGTCTTGAGATTGCAGAAGAACCATTGATGAAGGGGCAGATATTAGAGTCAGTCTATGTAATGTTTGTAGAAACTGTATACATAGATAAAACCAGAAAGAATGAGACAACAAACTTATGGCATCTATGTTTGAGTCATGTTAGCTATTCTAAGCTAGTTGTAATGATGAAGAAGTCGATGTTGAAGGGACTTCCTCAACTTGAAGTAAGAACAGACACAGTGTGTGCAAGATGTCAGTATGGGAAAGCTCATCAGTTACCTTATGAAGAGTCCAAGTTTAAAGCCAATAAACCACTAGAATTAGTCCATTCCGATGTTTTTGGACCTGTGAAGCAAGCTTCTATTAGTGGAATGCAATACATGGTGACTTTTATTGATGTTTTTTCACGGTATGTGTGGGTTTATTTTTGTAAAGAGAAATCTGAAACCTTCTCAAAATTCCAAGAGTTCAAGAGTGCAGCAAAAGCAGAGATTGGTGAAAAAATTTGTTCTTTACGCACAGATAATAGGGGAGAGTACACATCCAATGAATTCTCTCATTATCTATTGAAACATCGAATACATAATCAATTCATATGTGTGAACACTCCACAACAGAATGACGTCATGGAAAGAAAAAAACAGACACCTCACAGAACTCTACCGCAATATGCTCCTTGCCAAGAATATTCCAGGATGTTTTTGGGCAGAAACAATAAAAACTGCTGCTTATGTGATCAACATGCTTCCTCAGTAGCGGCTTTTTTTCCTTTCACCCTTTGAAAAAATATGGAACATGAAACCTACAGTCAGCTATTTTCGTGTTTTTGGATGTGTATGCTATGTGTTTATTCCTGATCATTTACATAGCAAGATTGACAAGAAAGCTATGAGATGTATTTTTGTGGGCTATGACAGTCAAAGAAAAGGGTAAAAATGTTGTAATCCTTTAACTGGGAAGTGCTACACATCACGTAATGTGGTGTTTGATGAAGCATCGTCATGGTGGTCCTCAGAAAATGAGACGTTACTAGATTCAGATTCTTTATAGTTTGCCCAGCTTCAACTGGATTTAGGAGTAGGAGAAGTTTCAGATGATGAAACAACACAATATCTATGGCGAACAGGTTTGTATGAATAACTAAGTGAAGAAGGAGAAGGAGAGCCTAGCAGAACAGTTGAACCAAGACGATCAACAATAATTAAAAGGCCAAATCCTAAATATGCCAATGTTGCTATAATAGAAGAAGAAGACACAACAGAGCCGGAGACATTTGAAGAAGCACAACTTAGTTTGGAATGGAATAAAGCCATGGAAGAGGAATTTGTTGCCTTATAATGAAACCAGACTTGGGAGCTTGTACTGAAACAAAGAGTTGTGAAGCCTATTTCTAGCAAATGGGTTTACAAATTAAAACGTCGTACAAATGAATTAATTGAAAGATATAAAGCACGTCTGGTAGCTTGAGGTTTCTCTCAATAGTATGGACTGGATTATGATGAAGCGTTTAGTCCAGTTGCAAAAATTACAACTGTCAGAGTCTTACTTGCACTTGCAGCTAATAAAGGTTGGAATTTATGGCAAATGGATGTGAAGAATGCGTTCTTACATGAAGAATTGGATCAAGAAATTTACATGAACCAACCAATGGGATTTCAAAGTCAAGACCATCCTGAATATGTCTGTAAGTTACGAAAGGTGCTCTATGGATTAAAACAAACACCAAGAGCCTGTTATGGTAAAGTTGCTGAATTTCTAACTTATAATGGCTATTTAGCGACATCTACAGATTGTAATGTGTTTGTCAAATTAGTTAACACAAAGCTAGTTGTTATGCTAGTATATGTTGATGACTTAATCATAACAGGAGATTGTGAAAAAGAAATTTTCTTGATAAAGCAAAATTTATCAGTTCGTTTTCAAATGAAAGAACTCGGGCAACTCAAGCATTTTCTTAGTCTGGAGATTGATTATACTCATGAAGGGCTAGTTCTTCATCAGAAAAGATATTCCATTGATTTATTGAAGAAGTTTGGAATGGTTAATTGCAAACCAATCTCGACACTAATGGAAGCAAATGCAAAAGTTTGTGCTCTCGAAGGGAAGGATTTAGAAGATGTAACAATGTATCGACAATTGATAGGCAGTCTCATTTACTTAACTTTAAGTAGACCAAATATTTCTCATGCAGTAGGTGTGATGAGTCGATACATGCAAAATCTAAAGAAACTTCATTTAGAAGCAGTTCGGTGAATTTTATGATATGTGAAAGGCACACTCGATTATGGCATTTTGTATAACAAAGATGGAGATTGCAACCTAGTTGGTTTTTGTGATGCTAATTATGCAGGTGATCATGATACTCGACGCTCAACTACCGGGTATGTCTTTATGCTTGGATGGGGAGTAATCTCTTGGTCAAGCAAAAGACAACCAACTGTGTTCTTATCAACAACTGAAGCAGAATACCGAGTTTCAGCAGCACAAGAGAGTACTTGGCTCATACAATTATTGAAGGATCTATGTCAACCAATAAAGGTAGCAATTACATTGTATTGTGATAATCAATCAGCAATACGTTTAGCTGAAAATCCAGTTTTTCATGCAAGAACTAAGCACATAGAAGTGCATTATCATTTTATTAGAGAGAAGGTTCTGCATGAAGAAATTGAGTTGAAACATGTTAACACAAAAGATCAAGTTGTAGATTTGTTTACAAAAAGCTTGAGTGGCAACAAGTTTGAAAGCTTTTGTCATTAGCTCGGAATGATTAACAGAAAAGACGCTGGTGTTGAGAGGGGATGTTAAAAACTACAACACTAGTCATGCAAATTTATTGGCCAAGTTAGCTCCATTTCTTGGTTCTTCTGGAGATTGTTTAGTTCTAATATTGCTCTGCTATTCTTAGAAGTATGTTTAGGATTTCATGGCTAAAATAATAAATGTAACCATTAGCTCTTAGTTTTATGTAACTGACTTGCCTATATAAGGCAACTTAACTCTGCAAAATAAATATGTTTTTCCAACTTCTCTCATTTCATTCAAGAAGCTAGTGTGGATAAGTGGTTGATTTTGTTTCTTATACTCAGATAATGTGCTAGCTTGGAGGTTTTAATCATTGAGAAGGTTAGTTCCAATTATATAAATACTCTTAATTAACCCATGCATGTATTTGTGTGTTTCTAACTTAAATATTCATTCAGGATAATCAGGATACCCCTCAATATTGGCGAGGTCCTCATTGAAATGCGGTCCTGTCCCATTGCTTGTTGTCATGCCTTGAGGTGATTGAATTTAAAAATCTTGAAGGGCAGTTAGCAGAGATAAAAATTGTGGAATATTGCTCAAGGAATGCTCTGGTCTTGAAGAAGATGACTATCAGATACGAGATGGAGATTGATAATTCAAAAGAAGATGCAATCCAGAGGCTGTTAAATTGTCCAAAGGGCTCCGCATATTCTTATCAAATTGAGTTTTTGCCTTGAATTGTTCGTTCCCAGCACCCGTTTATGTTACAGATGTGCTCTACAACTGCAAGGTAGAGAGAATGCAAACCTTTCTTATTGACATATTGTCCATGACAGAGTTCTTCTACTGGTTCTGAAGCTGTATTCTGTAAGTATCCACTTCAACTTAATTCCTTCTGATCTCTTCCAAGCATAACCAGCTAATTGCATTGATTTGTAAGCTTTTTGCTGATATTATGGTTGTTTTTCTCTTCAATTTGTTGAATGAGATGCGACACTAATAATGCCCCATGCAATTTCCCTTTTCATTTCTATCTTCAATTCTTTGGATGCCCCACTAATTGATCATGCGTGTATCTTGGCTGTCCATGTTGATGATGTTAAAGGCCTTGTTCAATCTCATCATATTATTTGTTCTTATACAGATTCTTAACTATGGAAATGTTCAGGCCTAGAAAAAAGCATACTTCTGAGAATCATGTATTTCTCGTCCATGGGCTCTTTGAGTTCTTGTAACTTTGCAGTTGTGGAGGCAGTGATAAGTCGCAACATGTGTTCAAAATTATGCATCCTTGGTGAGTATAAGCGACTCCAAATTGTTTTTGCTGAGTTCATGACCTCCACCATCCTCCGTTTTAAACACAGTTATATTTTGCAATTTTTTTTTTATGGAGAAATCGTGGTTTCCATGCTCAAATTAGCAGAGTTGACCTCTTGATTTAAAATTCTAAAAAATCCAAAAATACTCCTATTTTAAAAAAGGATAGAAAGTATTATACTCTCATTTCATCTATCAACTCCCCTCTTTTGAAAGAAAACCTTATATTTCGAAACTCGCACAACAAACTTCCAATAATTTTTCCAAAGAAAAGCTTATTAATTTGTTTTTGAGAGTTCATGTCATTTATCTAATATAAAACAAAAATAAAATCTTTTAAAAAAAGTTAAAGGACATCCTTACTTACAAATAAAAGCAACACATTTTGCTTAAACAAGATTCTAATAATATTAACTTGTTTAGATATATTTTTAAATAAGATTTATGAGAAAATAAGTATAAATATATCATAATAAAACTAAATCTAAACTCTTGATAGGAAAATTAAAGCCAAGCCTAAATTCTAAATTCTACATTGGGAGAAAAATTAAAACTTAAACCGAAAATATTAGATGAGGAAGTGTCTGAAAATTATGAAATAATTGTGCATAAGACTTTTTCTGTAACCCCTTTTTATAACAAATTTTTAGAATTAAAATTGATAAAAATTAATTCTGAAAAATACCGGAATAAATTTTTTTCATTATCATCTTTAAATAGAACCAGAATTAAACCTATTGGTTTTTGTTTAGAAAGCTAAAAAACCTATCTAACTAGGTCATCAAGAGTCAATTTTTTTTAAAAAAAGAACAAACTTAATTATGAGTTATACAAGATATTGAATTGAAAAAATAATCTTGTTGGACTAAATTTAAGTCTAAAATTAAGATTGCAAAAAAAAAAGAAAAACCTTTTATAGCTCAAAAAATTTAAAGAAATCTTGTATAAGATTTAATTTGATAAGATAATTATTGTTTGACAAGACCCAAACTTAAATTTAAGTTAGTAAAAGAATAATTTTTAGTAGGTCAAAAAATATTTTATAGTAAATCCAAGTTCATGCCTGAGCATGAGTAGAGCTCCACACGAATGAGTTTAAGCTAAGAGTCTATTTTACTTAGATCTCTCTCTCTTTTGGAGAATGTCTGGATGCAGAACATTAATCAGTATAAACGGTGCATATTCCTCCCCGTGATTAAATCAACGTGTGATCATTTCTACTGTACCCCGCATGACGGGGAGAAGGAAGAGCAATTTGCTGAGCATGCAGAATAATTTATAGTCCTTGTAAACAGATGTTGACATGCCATTATACCTGCTCTGGTTGTTTACAATGTAGATTGCATTCTTCAGCCTTCACCACAAGGCCTGTAAAGAAGCTGCAACTGTCTGTCTAAAGTCTTTTTCCTGAACGATCTACTCTTTATTTAGATTGATTAGTGTAATTCTCGAGGCAACGCCATTCTTCTAACTGGTTTCTTGTAAGACATTATTAGACATTGCACTAATCGGCACCGTGGTTGATGGTGGTCGTCGACATAATGATATTTCAGTTTCTGATATATCGTTAAGCTGATTTGCAGTAAAACTGTACTGCTGGAAGACTTGAACTCAAAGACCTCGCTTCTCTTACTTTGCAAGAATACAAATATTGTCTAAGACATTGAAATACAACAACAAAACATTCGTGTAATGAAAATGCTTCTTATGTAAACGTTAATCCGTGCTTAACTTTAGGAGCTTTCGTTCTAATCCCAACAGGAAGCAGCTTGATTAACAATTTACGTAACAAACACATTGGTAACTCCCCCCCTTCAAATTGGCCAGACAAACACCATTCCCGTTCTTCTGCTGAAGACAGCGTTGCCTGCAAGATGAAAGATTGCATCCGTCAGGGTCCATCACTGCGGCACACCTTCCATTGTTATCTCTCATCACTTCCATCATCTCCGCTGTTTTTACCAAGAAAATCGAGAGGCAAGAACTCTATAATATCCATGTAAGCCATAAAAACTGGTATTTCGTGCAAACAAACTATTATTCTATTGCGTGCATGGTTGCTAACTCAATTGGTAAAACACATTATTCTAACACACACACACACACACACACACACCATGGGAGAGAAACAAGATAAAGATATATAACTGAATGTCATGTGCTTTTTCCAATATCTTTGAAGACGATCAAAAGGCACCTCTAGATATCTTTAAATACATTGGAAAACGCACAAGGAGTCGTATGGGAAACTTTAAATTAACAAGAGAGGATTATTAATACGTACCTGAGGAGGTCAATAGAAGCAAAGCTAACATAAAGCAACTCAAGTAAAAAGGCTTCATGGCTCAGTCCTCAGAGCTTATTATCAGCACCACAGCTCACAACTTACTAGCAGCTCGTGTTATATATGCGTTGAGAAAGTGAGAAAGACGAACACCCAATTGCCCCGTAGTGCAAATAGCAAGTGGGATTTTGCAGTCACATGATCTTCTAAATAAAGAAAAATAATTAATTATCCGGGTTTAATTTGTGTCCACCGTCTCTTCCTTCCCAGACTGGGAACAAGTGCGCATGGTTTTATGAACGCTTGAAGCCCATAGAATCAAATATAGCAACTTGAATTTGTTAAAGCATAAAAAGATGTTTTAGTGGGAGCATGCACAAGATGTAAAGTTGAGCCTATATTAGTTGAAGGCCCACTATATACGGCTGCACTCCATCTAGCACTCGAGAGTGATGACAATGGAGCTACATGGCCTCCCCTCTCAACCACGTTTTACAGTAGTATGCTTTTAGAACGATATTTCTTCTTTATTTCAGAAGAAATTGTACCAATCAAACAATAATGAAAAAAAAAGAAAAACAAAGTATGGTGTTAAAAAGAGAGCGAAGGGACACTAATTTCCATCTCTATGCTTTTGCTATTCCTTTTCTATTTCTTTCTTTTAAAAAAATAAAATCATAAAGTTAGTAAAAGACAGAAAAGAAAGAAGCAAACATTTATTTATTTTGGGAATATATCAAAAGGAGTGGGTCAAGCCTGAGTGGAAGTTGGGCTGGACACACAACATGGCTGACCTAAGGCTAGTTCCTCTATGCATAGAGGGCCACTTTTTCCTTATCAGTCCAAGGAAATTAGATGAGTAACTTTACCCAAGTTGAACAAAATCCCACTCGAGCCTACCTAATTACAAATCTTTTTTTAATTGTCATTGTTGGAGCATAAATAACCTATTAATAAAAAGTTGTGGTTGATAATATGATAATATTTATTTTTTAATATATATATATATATATTGATATCAAAACAATCTAAAAAAAATTAAAACAAAAAAAATAATTTATAAAAAAAATGATGTGATCGCATAAATAAACAGAACCTAAAACATGAACCAAAAATATTATGAAAAATACTTGTATATACTTTGTTTTTACTATTCATTGCTGAGATGACTATAGGTTGATGGTATTCTAATCTTATCATTCATCCCATTCATAATTAATGATTTATTCATAATTAATGATTTGTGAGGGTGATTATGTGACTTTTCAAGTTTGTTGGAACAATAAAATAATCTCTTTGCTCCATAAACTATATATATATATATATATATATATATATATATATATATATTAACTATTTGATGAGAGGAATTAGGTCTTTTATGTTTTTTAAATACATAGAAAAGATATATTTGACCCTTGACCTCATGGAATTAAAACATAGATATAGAGGCATTTTGATCTTTTCAACATGGTTGTTCTCTTAATTTCATTGCCATTAGAAGTAGTTTGGTCTTTCTTCTTTTATTAATTAATTTTTTATTTGAAAAAGCTAGCATGTTGTGTCATTGAGCCATGTGGGTGGCACCTCCTAGTAGTTTATGGTGCTTTTTTTCCTTATTATTTTGATTGGGTGGCACCTCCTTCTAGTAATTTATGGTGTTTTTTTCCTCATATTTTTGATTGGGTTGCACCTCCTCCTAGTAGTTTATGGTGTTTTTTTTCTTATTCTTTTGATTTTTTTTCCTTTTATTAAAGTTTTTTTTTTCAATTTAGCCTTTTAATCTAAATTTTTTTATTGCCTTTTGATTTAATTTTTATTTTGATAATCACACTCATTCATTTAATTACAATTTTTTTATTATCATTTTGTCTCATTGATTTTTATTATTATTATTTTATCTTTCAACACTTAATTTGTTAAAGATTGGACTTTGCTATTTTTGTTAAGACACCGGTTTAGAGAATTAGCACAGGTCGACATATTTTTTTTATTTTTATTCTTTAATATTAGTTTTTTATAAATGGCTTTTAATGGGGTTAGTTCCGGTCTCATGACTAAGTCACGGGTTTCGAAGTATTTTGATTTTTTTTTCTCTAGGTTTTTCTATAGAATTGATTTATTTGGAATTTCATTATTGAACATTTGATCTTTTTAATTAGTTTTTGTTCTTTATTTTTTCATTTTTTTTTGTTGGGTTATCTCAATCCTCATTTTTGTAAGGTTTCATTTTGTGTAGTTAGAAGGTTAGCTTAGGTGAACAAGGATATTTTTTTTTTCTTTTCATTTTCATCGCTCAATATTTTTTTTTTATTAATAACTTTGCTTCATTGTTTTTTTTAGTTTACCTTCTATATGGTCAGTTCAGGCCTTTTGATCACGGTCACGAGTTTTGATGGTTTACTCAGGTTAACTTAATTTTTTTATAAATATTTTAAAATAATTTTTTTTTTAATTTTATCATTAGAAATTTATTGTTTTTGGAAAATTGATTTTTCAAGCTTCTTTTTCTGTTTTCCTTCTCATTCATCCTTTGACTCAAGTGTTTTAATCTTAGCTAGCTTTTTATCAAATATTGATTTACTTAATTAGGTGCATGTAATTTCAATTTATAATTGAGTATTTTTTTTATATTCAAAATACAATGAAAAAGTCTCTTTATTCATTTTTTTTATTGAAAAAAAATCAACCAAGGAAACACGGTTTATGGGCTAAACGTGGAATTAATTGCTTGGAAGTGACTGTTAGGATTTGAATTTGAGAAGCACACACTGGTTATTTGACATGAGTGGAACAAATCCTTGATGAACAATGTGAATCACTATATATATATATAGATTTATTGTAATTTTCCTTGAATTGCTATATCAATAATCTTCAATCCAGGTTACAAAATAGCATTGCTCTTGATTATTGAGCTTTGCAAAAGTACGTAAATCACCAAGTAACGAAAACTTGTTAAACATAAATCTTAATCCACGAAATATAATATATATGCCGTTAAGAAGTGGCATTCCCTCCAGAAGAAGTCTATTGCATCTTCATGTTCTTGAACCATCGAAAAAGGCCAGTTCAAGACATGTAAAAAGAGGAAAAATGTCCTTAGTTTTAAGAGAACTGACTTCGAGAAGAAAATGTCTGTCCAAACATCCAAGTTGAAGGAACAACATTAAAAAATTCCAGTGTTTTTCCATCAACTAAAGTGAGCTTAAAAGACAGTTTCTGGTTTCGAAGATCGAAACTGCTTTGCCAATTGGCACCCCAATTCCTGTGCAATGGCACCCATGATCTTGCCCTTGAGCCTCTAACCCATGCAGCCTTGATATCACCGCTACCACCAACGTTAGAGATCATGACCAGGTTGAAGTTTGATTGTCCCCTCAGAGTGAAACGAACTCCTCCTCTTCTTGTGCACGATACCCTTCAATTCATGCATTTTTGAAATCATATTTTAAACATACTATAAAGAAAATATGGGAATTTGTGTGCGTGTTATATGATTTTGTTACCTCCTATAGAGCACAGGAACTATGCCTTCATTGCCTTGCCGTGCAATGCGAAAGAAAGCAGGCATGGACATGTCAAAATGCTGGCGAGGAGGATCGCACCACCCTCCATTATTATTTGGAGGGCAGAAATTGGTGGCAGTTACCGTAATAACTGCACGTCGGAGGCACCACTTGGGATCTGCCCTATAGTTGCACATTAATTGGTAGCAAGCACCACAAGCCTCTCCACCTCTAAACAGTGCACCACTCACGGCCGCCGTGTTCACTCCAAATCCGGCATGGAAGGTGTTGTCATATCCACAAGCTCCTCCTGACGTATAGAATACACACCAATGTAATTAATTATTCTGCATTTAAATTCTCTCTACATAAAGTAGTTTAATTAATTTACATGGAACTTTTATAAGAGAAAAAAATTATGAATTGTTGGACATTTTGAATGATTTTTTTATATATAATAATTTAATTTTATTGATGATTACATAACTCCATTGAATATATGAGATTTTGCCTGAAAAACATTGAAGGAAGACACATACAAGAAAGAAAAGGATATACACATTTTCATTGATTAATTACTTGCTAGTAGTACTATAGATACCTGCAATAATATTTTTATTTTAATAATATATTTTATGTGTATATATATTCTATATCTCACATTACAATAATATTCTTGGGTTCTTTGTTTTCTAAGAAACTAAGACTTACCAAGAGTGGCGGGGCTCTGATTGGCGCCATAGAAGGTTGCATGAGCATTGAGCCAGCCACCATGAATCCCCTTCAAACCAAGCAAACAAACGAAGAAAAGAAATTGGCAAACCAAAACAGAAAGAGTGACAAAAGGTCCCATTTTCCTTTGTAAATAATCTCAAAAAACTTACTACACAAAATTCTTGAGGAAAGTGTCTCCATTTTATAGGCAAACATATGCCCATACACGCGGTTGTCGGTGTTTATTTAGAATCTGAATCGATGCATAATTTCTTTCTGGGAATATGTCGATATTATTTTTGATTGAGGATATTATTAACAGATAATTAACGATGGAAATTAATGAAAACGCGTTTTTTCACGTCCTTTAAAGTACGGAATATCTGTACAAGATGAAGAAAGCAAGAAAGCAAGCAAATGCATGTGATGCTTAGTGTGCCATCTTCTTGAAAGTCACCTGTCGGTGTTTTCTATCTCCAGCTAAATATTTTATCATAATAGTATGCTATCCATGTACCTATAAGGCTTATCACAGACTTCTTTTTAAAAAAAAAAAAATTTATTGGGATTCTTTTTCCTTTCAGATGAATGGATGAGTTCAATGACTATACTTTTGTAGAATTAATTAATTATGAACACTTTATGAGTGTCCTTTTGTACTTCTACTAATTAAGTCTACGACTATTGGCCGGGAAACAAATATTGGTTGAATAATAATTAATAACTTTTGAATAAAAGTGAGATTATTATTATTATTATCTTCTTAAGAAAATTGAGGAATATATAGCCAATGGGATGTTTTAATTTGTTTTACAATTTAAAGATGACAGCCTAACTAGCTATATCGCTCTAAAAATTAAAAGGACGTTTTTAATTAAGACTAAATTAAAGGAATGTATGTTTTCGGCTTTATATATTATTTTTGATATCATGTGCATTAGTGGCGGAGCCAGAGCTTTTTCTACGAGGGGACAAATTAATAATAAATATTGTAATTTTTTAATATGTTTTTTTTTAATTTAATTGAGTTATATAACTTGAAGTTTTGAATGACTATTCATCCTTAAAGGATTTACACTTGAAATACTTTTATAGTGACGTGTTAATTTAATTGATAAACCTAATGATTTTATTATTATAATTAATGTCTTCATAATAATTAACACAATAATAAAGTCAGTTGAGCTATATAATAATTCTAAATCTTTCATATGATATTCATATCAAAATACACATCAATTTATCAAAACTCATTTCAATTATATATATATATATAATAATAAGTATGTTGATTAAATTATACTTAATTATTTCTAGACATTTAAATTATTTCTACACACACATAAAAGTTGTATAAATTCATTAAGTCAAATATATGAAACAAGTTTTAATATTATACTCTAGTTTCAAACAACAGAAAATACTAAGAGAGAGAAAGTGTAACTTATGGGATTTAAATCCATACCCTCTTCTAACTCCAAGCATCTCATTAACAATTAATTACAAATAAATTTGATATAAAATGACAATTAATATATGTACATTGTAAATTAAGAGACCTCAATTAAATAATTAATCCATAATTATAGTGAACTAAGAGACCTTAGTTAAATAATTTTAATAATCTACTTTGTTAATACAAGAGATGCAAAAAATAGTGATTTTGCATGAACATTAATTTATTCATTTATAATAAAAAAAACATTTAATTGATTAAATTAAAAAATTCAAATATTTATTTTGAACATATTTGAACACATTCATATCAAAACCCTTAAATTATCATAAACTCTAATATCTTTAATAACTAATTATAAAAAAATAAAATTAAAATTAGATAATGAAATAAATAAAAAAAGATTAAAAAAAAATCTCACCTAAAATATAAAGCAAAAAAAGTTACTGGACTTGAAAAAAAATTTATGTAAAAAAAAAGAAAAGGCAACAATAACTTAAAAGGAAAAAAAAAGTCTGTTAATTAGTAATAAAAAAAAAAGGAAAAAATTTAAGTAAATGAGCTGGAAATATATATTATATATTATATTAAAATATAATTAAACAATAACTTTCCACTTTCCATGTATCAAACCCTCCCCAAATTATTATATTAATATCCTTATATAATAAATATTTAAACAAAAATTAAGGGGACAATTGCCCCCTTTTGCACCCACGTGGCTCCGCCACTGATGTGCATGGAAATCCTTAATATATTTATAGGTTGGAAGTGAAGCTTTTTCTTCCTTTCTCTCTTTCTAAATAAGACTAAATTAAACGATGGAAATTAATGAAAACGCGTTTTTTCTTTTTATCTTTCAGTTTCTCTTGGAGGAAGCAGTGATAAATTAAAATGTGTTAGATGCTACAAGTTAGTAAGTACTCTTGCTTATTTTTAATAAGATTGAGTTAGACATGCATTTATTGGCTTGGCTCCAAGTTTCTTAATTAAATTATATATATAGTACATGTCTTCGCTCCGTTGCGGCATTTTTTTCTATCATTACATTGGTTGCCAGATCCAAATGATTTGGATCTGGCTTGGTTTCAAACTCATGGTACTTAGGTCTAGCAACCAAACCAAACCCAAACGACTTGGATCTGACAAGGTTTTCAAACCCAAATTACTTAGATTAGACATGGTTTCCAGATCCAAATATCTTCAGCCTTTATTATTTTTTGTTTTATAATGGTGCGAAAGACATGTTGTTCGTCTCAATTAAATTATAAAAAGAAGATGCTTCAGACGATGCGTCGCTCATCATACCCAGATTCCAGCAACTATGGTTGCTGGAAAATCGGGGTAGCTAGTTTTTTTCTTCAAGAAACCCATTTTCAAACTATTGTCAACCCAAGACACCTGAAAATCACCTTAGTAACCTTTTAAGCCAATCTTTAAACTTTAAAGGCACAAAAAACAGATAAAAAATTCAAAATCAACTCGGAAACTAATTTCTTCTCATTCTCATATTTGATGTTTTTAGGCATTTTTAAGATAAAAAAAAAAAAAAACACTTAAGTCAAACTTCTCTCATCATATAAAATCATTTGGAACAAAAATCTAATGTTTTGGTGGCCAGAATCGAAGAAATGACATTTTTCTCTCTAGATTGGATTTCGTTCATCCTCTCTCTTTCCTCTCACCCACCAATTATTGAGTTTGGCAACCTTATTGAACGAACTCACTAGAACCTGGTAGGAATGTCAGACTTAAGTCACTTAGACCTAGCATAGTCGAAGATTGTGTGAGGATCAAACTATAAAATATCAAAACTATGAAAGTCAAGCAAAAATCTAAAATGCGTTGGGTTTTTTGCCCTTGATCAGCAGTACCCACACACCAAAAAAATATTGTGGATATACTATGCAATTTCTAATGATTCATTTTGGCTATTGAAGTTTTATCATAGGTGATCTAATCCTATTTAAAGGACTTATAATTTTGACATGGATTTATCGTTAACCCATTTGGAAGTGAACTCGAAAAGTAATACGTGAAAGATGAATCCACCCCACTCCTTTTTTTTTTTGGGTTTGGTTTCTCCCGTTTTTTTTTAGCCATAACTCATATAAATAAAAGCCTTTTAGAGCTTGTTAGGTATAAAATGTCAATTTTAGTTTATTTTCAAGTTAGAGACCGACATGTGCGAAAAGAAAATAAATAAATAAAAAAAGAAAAAGAGGAGAGGACAGCTTGAACGTCTTTGTTCAAACTTTGATATGTAACCAATTCACAATTTGATCTTGCTGATTTTTTGACATTGAGTTTCTAAGATGATTTATCGTTCACATAAGCGTGGTATCAATTTTCTGAGATTTTTCTTGAATTTTTTGTTAATATTAACATATTTTAAGAATATATTATTCTTAATAATTTAAGTTATAATCTTTAGTTTTAATTAGAAAAGAACGCTTGCGTACTCACTATTAGTATTGATAATGGGAATTTATAGGTGAACTATGATCGTGAAGTTTTTTTATATATCAGAATTTTTCACTTAAATCATGAGGTTGATTTATTATAATTATTTGCTTAGTTTATTGATTGGTTAACGTTATTTTTAATTGTAAAAAAAAAAAAAGAATTGAAATTTATGAATTATAAATTTGGTTATTTTAGTGTTTTTTCAAAAAAAATTTAATTAATAACCTTTAAGGATTAAAGAGGATTTAGAAATGTGTTTGGAAGTATTTTTTAAAAGTATGTTTGACTAAAAACAAATATCAAATTAATATTTTTTTTTCAATATTTTCTTATAACTATGATGTGCTATCGTTTAAAAATAAAAAAATAATAATAAAAAAAAAATCATTTCAAATTCTAATACAACCCAGCATTCTAATACGACCCAGTGACATTCTTATCTTGCATATGATCCTGACTAGGTGACATTCAAAGTTTGTCTATTTCCCCCTTTGAACTTTCAAATTCCAGAAATGCATCTATGAATACTGTATTTGTTCCATCTTCCCGTTGTGTTGTGCATGCTACTGAATCTATTTCAATATCTACTATATGGAAACCTATCTTCAAAATTACAAAATCTATGGAAGATGAGAGAATGTACATCATTTAAAAGCGAAAATCATTAAAAACAGAACGGAAAAAGGAAAAGAATGGCTTCGAAACTATGATCATACAGGGAGGCAAAGAATAAGGGCTACCATGGAACCAGGGTGCTTCAAGGTCGTGTGCGTACTTGATGACTTGGAGCATCTTCCTCTTGACATTCCAACATGAAGACTCCAATATAAACTTGCAAGGGGGGAATTTTCAAGAAAATGAGGGGAAAAAAAACGAAGAAAGAAACTCGCCCCTAACATTGTATGGATACTACAAAATTCAAACTAGAAATGGCAATTTTCCTTACAGAAAATACAAAATGAGCCGCGTATACATTTTGTAATCAAGAATCTAATACAACTCATGAAATCCAACAGTTACAATAGCAAATGCAAGTAAAGAATGACAAAGATAAAATGCAAAACTGTCGAGGAAAATCTCTTAAAAAGAGAGTTTCCAGCAGAAAAAAATTACAGCAGATTGTCCCTGCAATGTGCATGTCATCACCTATTTACAAAAGCTGAAAGATTAACCTAATCAAAATAAGAGGAGGCACAAAATGATGCAGCAAAGAAAAAAGATGGACACTCGATTTAGAGACTTATCAAGCTGCATTTCCTGCCTCCTCATCCTCGGACTGTTACTTCCCAAGAGAGGATTTGTGTAAGGGCGAGCAAACATATTGGTGATCGACGTCCCAAAATTCCTTGTGAACACCATCTCACTGAACATCCCCAGCATTGGATTTAAAAAACCTGTCATCACAGTACCCCCAAGGTTTGAAGAGGTCAAGGCTGCATAACCTCCATGAGGATCATGGAAGTATTGTTGGTGTTGAAATGACTGAGGCTGTGGATTGAAAAAATTTGAATGAAGTTGCTGATTTTGTGGCGAAGTATTAGCATTCACTGTATTCAACTCAGAAGGGAGTGGCCTACGGGGTATGACTACATCCACTGGGTCTTTCTTGGATTTTGATTCAGATGTAGATGGGCCCCGGCCATATAGAGGGACCAATGAATTTGGAGAAATGTCAGCCTTGCAGACAGGGCAGCTCGGCTGCTGCTGACTAGCATCAGGGGAGGAGGTTTTAACATGGAGCCATTTGTAAATGCATGGCCAGCAATATAGATGACCACATAGGGTGACAACAGGGTCATGTGCAGAGTCTAAGCATATGTTGCATTCAAAATAGCCACTGTCGTTGTCTGAGACTGCTGTTGGGACTGGGATCAATTTTTCCGTATGTTGCTTAAGTCCAACATCTTCCTCAGATTCAAAATGTGCCTCATGATCAAAGAAGTGTTGTTCCATATCTGCAAGTTCCGCATTAAAAGCGAGGTTTCTTAGCATATCAGTGATAATATTCAAAGAGAAACCATTGTGTGCATAAATTATGTGTGTGCGCGTGTGACAATGCACGAGAGACACAGAAACATACAGAAAAAACCATCTATCGGCAATAACAAAAGAAAAACGAAACTTTCCAGGGAAAAAAAAAAGCTGCTATATGCAATAGAGTTCAATTGCCAATAAATCTCCTTCCCAGAGACCAGATATTTAAAGTTTCAAACACGATAAGTTAAGCATCCAAGTAATTCAAACACGATAAGTTAAGCATCCAAGTAAGCACAAACAAACAAGACCGGAGGTGCTGAAGTTCTAAACAGCAAAAGGTTGAAATCTTGAGGTTGACTACAAGAAAATGACAAAGAACTGGCTTGAAATTAGTAAAATGAAGAGCCATATACAAAGATTCCTCAACCCATCAACGATATATGAGAAGAACAAAACGATGGGTTACTACTATCAGTCTCCCAAACAAATAATGAGATCTAGAGGTTGATGACAAGAACGGCTGCAGAATAACTTATGCTAGAGTTCACCAATCTTACAAATCTAGCACCTTAACACTAGAAGGACAGTTAGAGCTATCATAACCTAACGTGCTCCCAAATTACAAATTTCTAGTCTGAAAAAAAGAAATGAAAAAAACACGATTGTTGGGTCTTTTTACAACAAACTGATTTCTAAAGAATTGAGATTCTTTCACATTGAGAAGTGCCAAAAGGGCACTAACTAAATTGGTTTCAAAGAACTAGTTTTCCCCGTCTTAACATATAAAATCAAGAAAATAACACAGATTTTCACACCCCAAAAGAACCCATCATCCTTTAAGACTTGAGATTAAGAAAAACATAGAAATTCATTAACCTTCTGTATCAGAAGAAAGCAAAATGCTTTAATGACTTTTGAGTCACGAAAAATCAAACAAAACTTTGAAGGAAACATACAAGTAATTCCAAGACAAAAACAATTAAACATCAACAGCTTGACAAATTGAATACAAAGAGCAACACATATGAAACCCGATAAATTTAAAACTTCTCTCACCATCCCAAAACACCCATGAAAAAGAAAACAACCTACAATTCAATCACGATTGAAAAAAAAAAAAAAAAACAGAACCCCTACATTAAAATATACTCAGAATCCAATCAAGATCTAAATAGAAGAAAAGAAACAACCCCGCAATGTTTGTTGTATAAAAACTCGAAACAGGAAAACAAAACCCACGAAGAGAACAGAGAGAAGGAGATGATACCTCTTACGAAAAGGCGGGATAAGAAGAAACAGAAAATTGGCTTAAAAACTTTAACGCAGAAAGACCAAATCTTTTTATTTTCTTAAGATGAGAGATGTGAAATTGTGGGGAGAGAGGAGGGAAAGATTTGATGAAGGATCTTAAGGATGAATATAATTAATTAAAAAGAAAAGGGGTAAATATTACAGTGTGCCTTTCGTTTTGACAGGACCGTCTGTCTGTGGGTTGGTAGTCCATAGATTTGCTACGTAGACCCGTACTTTTTTAGACCGCTTACATTGCACCACGTGTGTGCGCCTTATTTATCATATCATTGCATGAAAATATGATGAAAGGACTATAAATTGTCAATGAGAAAGTAGTATGTGATTATTTTCAATTTAATTTAGTTTTTATTAAAAAAAAATTAAATTTTTTTAAAAAAAATTAAAATCAACTGATTTCAATTCAGTTTAATTTTTTAAAATAAAAATCAGTTCAAACCGGTTTGGTTCAGTTTTTTTCCAGTTTAACTCGGTTTTTTTTTCTAGTTATATTTTTTTAATTTAAGATTTATAAAATCAAAACCAAAATGATTGGTTTTTTTAAAATTTTAATCAATTTTTTTTAAAATTTCATATTTTTTATTTTCTTGATTTAATTATTTTTTTAATTTTTTTCTCATTCATAAATGATATCATGACTAGGTTTTGTTTTCCAATAGAAAGACCAAGCAAGTGTGAAAGAGTACTATTGAACTGATTTTTTATTCATAAGAAGTTAATTGGAAGGGATTTTACTAAGATTACAGTATTAACATAAACTCTTTTCCTAGTTTGATTCCGTGCAATATGCTGCCGGATGATTTTTTTTTCAGGTGTTGAAAAAAAAATTATCATAAATTTTTTTAACTATAAACTAAAAAATATTTATGTTCATTCAATAAAATAAATAAAAATTTATATAGACTAATAAATAAAAATAAACTTGTTAATTTCAATCAAAAATTATTCAACAAACTAAGTTAAAAATTATATTTCTTAGAAAAAAAAAGATCGAATATTTATCTTAATTTAAAATTGAATTCTTAAAGTTTAAATTAGTTTGAATTAATAAAATTAAATTTTATTTTATCAAATAAAATATTAACTCAACATCAAAACTTATTCTTTATATCACGATAACTTCGTATAAAACCAATCAAAATAAAATATCAAACTTAATTTTAAATTAATTTAATATAAAAAAACTGTGTTTTTCTTTATATTTCATTTTTGTGGAGTTTTTTATATATATTTTCTCAATCTTACATTGTTTCATGTGCTTATAATTCCAAATATTGTTTATGGTTTTAAGAGTTAATTTTACAAAACTGAATTATAACCTATAAATAAGAAGTAAATTATCCAATAAAAGGACATGAATGAGAAAAATTGAAGGACCAGTAAAAGAAAAGATGTAAATTAAATAATAAAAAAAACCTTGAGATGGTTTACCATTTATATAAACATTTTTTCAACCCCTATGTTTTTTTAATGTAAAGTATAATTAGTTGCGAAAGAGATAGCATTAAGGAACTTTTTTTTTTAATAATAAAGAGATATCTTGAGGGAAAAGTTGTTAACAAGTCTTAACTTGGATTAAAAAAATCAGCAGAATTAAAGATAAGTTTAATGACCATCTAGATTATTCTGTCACATAAGTTCATCTAGATAAGCTGACTATATTCATGGTCGGAACTGTATTTGACCTCTTCTACCATCTCGGCATGCGATGCACCCACCTACCTGCAGGCACCAGAACGCAGGCGACCGCAATTGGATGGATGCCCGGGCGTTGAGAGGGAAGGACGCTTTCAAAGGCGAAAGGCCACGTCACCTGTGGTTTCCGGGCACGGTGGTTTTACTTAGGACATGTTTGTTATGAATGTGTTTGGTACTGTAATTATTATTATGATTATGGTTTAAAATTTTTTTTTTATATAAAAAGTAATTTTAATTAAGGTTGAGTTGAAAAAATAGGTGTTTGGTTAAAACTATGGTTGAAAATAAGATTTAACAAAAAATAGTTTAATGTGTTTGGTTAAAAATACTTTTGAATTTAAGGTTATAAAATAATATATATTGATGGTTTTTAATTTAAATATTGTAGATTTAACTATTGTTATTACATCATGAAATAAATAATAATTTATATAAAATATTTTGTATTATCCATGAAACCTTCTACAATTCTATTACGTACGAAATATATCCGACAAGAACTACAGTTTTCATAATATTTTGAGCGTGTAATAAAATTAGATAAAATATTATCAGGTATAAAATTGATATTACAATACGAGTGAATTTAATTCACTCTATACTAATTTTTCAGGAAAAAAAATATTATTCACATCACAATACAAGTGAATTTAATTCACTCTAAACTAATTTTTTAAAAAATATATTAAAAAAAATTAACACACTAAAAAAAATTGAATTGCACTTTTCATTGAGTGAATAGTGCAAATAACTTGTATTGTTCACTGTTTTTAAATGATCAGTGCAATTTTCTTGCACGGTTTATATAAATAATAAATTATTATTTTTAATTATTAAAGAATTGCAAATTATATTGTAATTAAAACGCAATTACAACCGCGTAAACAAACCATCTTTACATCTTCGGCATTGTCGGGCTCTCGCCCCAAAACAAGGCAAAAATCAAGCATCGAAGTGAGCATATAAGAAGAAGTTCAAAAAAAACCCCACTGGATTACTAGCTCAAAGGAAAGCGCATAAAATAATAACATGTTATTTTTTATTTTAAACAGTAGAAAGGTTTAGAATTATCCTTCTTGGAATCAATAGAAAGGTTTATTATTATTATTATTATTATTATTATTATTATTATAAAAATCCTCCTCACATGCATGTCTACATGTATGACACTTCCATAAGAAAATAATAATAAGGTAAATTATCTTTGGTGCCCTATAAGGTCAAATGCACGAGATTGATAAATTACGTAATGTGTTGCCATCAAGAAGAGAGAAAATCTTATCCTCAAACTGCCGCCATGTCTTTAGGTAATTATAGATCGATTTATTATTGTTCCATGTCAGACTTCCTAGGCCTGATTTTAAAACTATATTATTTTATGTGTTTTGTTTTTTCTTGATTTTCACTGTTGCGGCTTAAAAATATAGTGTGATTTTAAAAAATATGTTTGGTTAAAATAAATAAAAAATAAATTTTTATAAATAACAAGCAGCTCTTCAAAATCAAGATTTACAGAGCCCAATAAAAATTATTTGTCTAATCAAACAATTTTTACTCTATTTAGATAAAAAAAAAATACAAAAACTAAATACCAAACGGTTTCTTTGTAACATAATCGTGTTTGGTTAGGTTAGTGTCACAAAATAGAAATAAAAATAAAAAGAAAAAATATATTTGGTTGAAAAGAAAACGCTCTTGTTCTTGAACAACCATTAGCTTCTACCTGATTCTTGATGAACAAGACTTCAAAATGAAAAAGATTTGCCCATGCCACGGTCTTGCATGAAACCAATAAATAAGCTCCTGGCATGGTCTCACAGGAAACCAACAAATGCTCTAGGACAAAAAAAAAATCAGATTCTAACGTGTGGCCTTTAGGTCTCTCAGGAAACCAACAATTGCGCTAGGAAAAACACCAAATTCAAAGTGTGGCCTCAAGAAAAAAGATAATTCTGAAGTTCGAGGCCAACATCCATGCTTCAGGTAACCACCAACAAGCATTTCCAATCCTTCGTTCTCTCCAACCACAACCTGAAAAACGTTTGTCTTCTCTAGGATTGGATATGCTTCAGAAATTCCCACTGATGCTTTCCTCATGATTTAACCCCTCCACTAAAATGACCAGTATATTCCTGAATTCAAATATAATCTTGAGCATAAACACTTCTGACAATCCAGCAAGAGGCTATTGGATACCCATAAGTTGTTGTCTCTACTAAGAGCTTCTGTCCAGAAAATATAGGTCCTATCCCAGGTGTGAGACCAAAAAACTATCCACCCAGAACATTGAAAAGCAGAAACTATAACCTTCTTAAATGTGTACTCTTAATCCTATCTGACCCTCATTTATATGATTAAATTTCTAGACATAGGAGAAAAAAGGTCTAGTATTGTCCTGGTAGAGTTTATACATGAATCCATGTTAGAACATGCCAGGCGGCTACATTTTTCAAGCCCAAGAGGTATGACAGCACTTCCAAAAGAGTAGCTACAGTGATACACAATCCAAATCATGTGAAAAACAAATTGTCCCTCCATTCTCATTTCACCTCACTACAGCACAGCTTAAAACAATTTCACATGGTGGTCGTAAGGAAAGACCCAAGGAAATCTGAAGATAGAGCACCTTGGAGACATGATTCTGTTATAAGCCATTTGTGCGTGCAGTAACCAGAATTCCTCAAAAGTTTAATTCATTTCATTCCAGATGAACAACAAATGGATAAAAAAAAAGGCTTCTAAATGAACCAACACTTCAGTACTCACCATCCAGGAACTTTATAAAACGAACAAGGTCTTAATCCAAAAGCTAATGAAAGCCATCCAAGTCTAAGCTATAAGTTAAACAAATTATAATGACACAATTGATAATTCACAGACCAGCATCAATTTCAGATACTAAAACTTGAAGTTTTGGCGTGGTTATACTAGAAAAAGCTACTCCCAGTATGCACATTATCCACCTTTGAGAAAGATACAGAACTAAGCTTCCAAACAAAGCCAACAAGTGGGAGCAACTGGGTAAGAGTGCAGCTACTAGGACACATTCCAAACTAAGATCTAAGCCCCACCCCCCTCTTTATTACCAAAACACAGAACATTAGACTGACAAGCAGTCACCCCTTCTAATAAATTAAAGAACAGAGATATCAATGGCTTATCATATTGCAAGCATGTAATTTACAGGTAATCACACCTGCTTTATGATCCTCATCATGGATTACCAGTTGCCTAGTGTAGCATTAACACATGCTTTTTAATACAAACAATTGGACGCATCTGATATTTCATGAGCAGTGTGTTAAATTGAAACACACTTGTTCTAAACTTGATGCACCCACAGATCAACTTAAGCCGACAAGCAGAGACCTAGGGAATAGGATGAGATAATTGATGTTCCATATCACAAGGCCAACTGGGAAACTCTGCTTAATTTCTCATATATTTTCTTCAACGCATCCAAGACCAAATATTCCCACCAATCAATATTAGCATTATATAAAACTATAGACCGATTGGCCACACCACCACCAGCTCACCAAGATCTTTCAACAAGCATTTCATTTTTATATTCAGTATATAGTATCATAGGTTAGTTTTGAAAATTTCAGTTTCCTTGACAGTAGAAGGCACAAGGACTCACAAATCTCATATCATATATTTTTCTGTACGTGGATCTTGTGAAATACTAAAAAAAAAAAAAATCAATTTGGTCATCTTGATTTCCTTAGCTTAAGAAAATCAAACCAAATCAAAACTGAAATTTTAAAAATTTTAAAATTAACTGAAGTGATCAAATAATCGAACCACATGAACCCAAATGCATCGTCAGTTTTCAGTTCTCAATGCATTTCGCACACAACAACCAAACTTCAGGAGGAATGTAAAGAAGGATAAGCCAATACTTCTCATATTAATCTACACTAAGCAAGAACAAGCTACCAAACATGCATTCAGCTACGTAAGAGAAGACACATATATAGTTACTAATATTTTCTGAAGGTAACATGAAAATACAGCAGCACCTGGAGATGGAGCAGTGGCAGCTAAATAGTTTATTGGCAGCAAGTGCTTGTTTCACTTACAAGAATTTCTCAATGGTGGTGGTTAAGGTAGTTTTGGGAACAGCACCGATAATCGCCTCTTTCTTCTCACCATTTTTAAAGATGATAACAGTGGGAATGCTTCGAATCCCATATTGCGTTGCAATGGAAGGGCAATCATCAGTGTTAACTTTGTAACATTTGAGCTTACCAGTATATTGCCTGGCCAGTTCATCGATTATAGGGTGAATCATCTTGCACGGACCACACCATGGGGCCCAGAATTCAACCAGCACAGGGGATTCCGATTCGAGCACCACTGACTTCCATGTTGCATCCGTTACAGAAGCCACTGCAGTTCCATTTTCAATTCAATTATTTCAGTAAGAAACCCTTGAATTATGACTTTTTCAATTTCTATATCTACAATTTTATTTATCCAAAAGAAAACATTTTTTTAAAATTACAATTCCTCTTCTTTTCCCAGCTTAGGTTTTAACAAAATAAGCCCAAAACATAGTCGGAAAAAAAAAAATCTACGATCCAGATGACCTTCGACAGCAGTCTCCTGCGCCTCACAAACAATCCTTCCACCACGAGAGAGTCTGGAACTGGTGAGAGTCACGAACGATCCAGGAGAGCGGTTTATAGTCGACGAATTAAAGGAGAGCTTGAGGCCCTTGACGTGTGGTAAACGAAGGGATCTCCGGTGAATAGGTGAAGCAAAAGCGGAGAGAGGTGTCGTAGTAGTAGGTTTAGGTTTAGGGAAGGTGAGAGGAGGAACGGTGAGGGATTCGAGAAGAGCAGCCATGAGGAGAATCGGATTATTGGATTTGGATTGGGTTTGCGGAGACAGAGAGAGATGGGGAATTGATGATATTTGGAGTTTACCTGAGAAGTGGAAATGACGCTTTTCTTTAATAGTTGTTTTTAACCAGGACAGGACATGTCAGGAAGGAAGGACTGTTCATTTCCGTAACTAGATTTGGGAATTAACGAGGGGGCTCACTACCAGCTCACTTATCTAGATAAGCACGTGCTATAGAAAAGTTCACTGCGTACATACCATTTTAATTCGATTTCAACTGTTAAAATCCTTCTTCTTTTTTTAAATCCTAATTTATAAATGAATTTGAGGTTCCTTTTATGCTCAATGTGAAACTTTTTTAAAAAAAATAATTTTTTTTTATTTTAAACTAATTTATTTATGTTTTCAAATTATTTTAATATGTTAATATTAAAAATAATTTTTAAAAATAAAAAATATTATTTTAATATATTTTTAAATAAAAATCACATTAAAAAATAATTATTAATATATTTTTAACCATATATTTTTCTAGCAAAGATGGTGCCAAAAACTACTTCATTGCATCCCATTTGTTTCCTTTCATTTCTTTCCGGAGTCCTTTTTGTTTTGGGGGTCAAATATATTGCACTGTATCCATAAGATTCTTTTGCACTGTGGCCACAAGTAGGAGAGGAGGGAAAATAATTTACACGCGCCATTTTGTTCACCATCAAGCTAGAAGCATTATTTAATCATAAAGAAAATGATGAGATATTTGACTATCCCACATTTAAGATAACCTCACATCAGAAAAAAAAAATAAAAAAATTCAACACTCAACACTCAAGTATCAATAATTTAATAATAAAATTGAATAAATCCAATTAAAAAAAATTATATAAGCTTATATTAACTTGATTAACTCGCAATCTAAAATATAAGATAGGAATAACTCTAAAAAAAAAATTGAACAAATCACAAAACTCATGACTTAATAAGTTAATGTCAAATGAAAAAAAGAAGATTTAAAAGCAAATACCAAACTCAAATCAAGTATATTATTGAAGGTGATGGACCGGGTCATGAGAATAAGACAACTCTGTAAAAGACAGAAATAATTACAAAGTAAAATTCTCAATTGTAAGAAATTAAAAATAACAAAAATAAACAACGAGGACTAAATCTTGCACCAAAAATAATTGAAAGAAACCAATTAAGGATTAAATTAAAAACAAAATAAATGAAGAAAAGTGTAGAAAAAGAGTAATGACAAAAATGAGGACCAAAATTTGAAAAAAAAAGAATTAAAATTCTTAAGGACAAAATAAATAAATACAAAGGATAAAAAAAATAGCAATCAAAAGAATAAAGACCAGATTAGATACAAAAAATAAATAAAATCGAATGTGGAGAGGGATGAAATTGGAAAAAATAAAGTTCAAGAAGCATTAAAATCAAAACAAGAAAAAAATTTAAAGAAGTAGAATATCAAACCCAAAACAAATACAAAATCGAGGGCAAAATTAATTTTTTAAAAGCTTGACATGAATACCAAGGCCCATAAGAGAGAAATGAAGGGCAAGAAAAAAGAAAAAAACTCATCATAACAGAACCACTGCCTGCCTTGGCAAATATGACACCCCAACAACTGCGTCACATTCTTGTGCATCGAATAAGATGATGATCAGGTTTTTTTACTATTATAATTGCCCTTATGCGCCTCTAGAATAATGTAGAGGACTCTAACGCTTGTGTGGCACGTGTCAATATATTTACTGATTTATTAATATTTTAATAAGATAAATTACAAAAAAATAACCCAAAGGGCATACCATTATTACAAAGCAACCATTGCATAAAGACAAAAATGATCTTCGAAGTTATTCTTTAAATATAAAAAGGGAAAGATTAACTATGTAATTTTATTATACAAAAAAAAAAAAACAAAGACAAATAAAAGCCTCTCTGCAAGGTTATTTTTCTGAGCAGTCAAGGGTGTAAATGTTATTTTAGTATACAAATAAAAAGAAAAGAAAAAAAAACCCTTAACGAAAGACCTTTTTTTTTCAAATGTCAAAGGCAAAAAAGTATTTTAACTATGCATTTTCAAAGTTTAATAATAAAATTGTCCCTGATCAATCCACAAATAACATTTGAATACCTTTGAAAAGATGATTTTACCCTAAATGTCAAGGCAATTGTTAGCAATGAAGGCAAAATAGTCATTATACTACTTGAATCTATAATGATTATCCTCACAAACTACAGGTAAAGACTGAGCTCTTTTAGTATTTTTTAACTAGTTATTTTATCCATATTTATGTTTTTTTAACATAAAAAAATTATAAATGAAATTAAAAAATTTAACTCAAGAATTATTTCATGAAACAACAAAAATTATCAAGTCTAATCCCTACCTAGTCAAACTTAATCTATCAAAGTTATAACTTGGGTTATAGTTTCACTCAGGTTCAATAATGTTTTTTATATAATTTTTTATATAAAATAAATAGCTATAAAATCAATTACCAATAAAATATCAAAGTAATTGGAAAAGAAAATCAAGTCAAAACAAATTACATTGCTCATTTAATAATCAATCAAATATTGAATAATAAAATTAAAAAAAAAAACAAGAAAAAAATACAATTGTAACAGATAAAAAAACAAAAAAGGCTCAGTTTCTTAGGCTAAAAAGGCTCAAAATTCCTAGGCCTCCAGATAATGGTCCAAGGGTTTGGGCTCTTTTTTTTTTTAATTTTCTTCAGTGGTTGATGACAGGTCATCCGTCTCTTGATGTTGTGAAAGAAAATATTAAGCGACATATTGCCTGCATTGTCCAAATTTTAGCAACCTTCGATCATGGAAATAGGGCTGGTCTGTTTCAGACCCTAGAGAAGCTCATTTTCAACCATGTTTTAACCCGAAAAAAACTCAAAAAAATAATACTCTAAACACTTTCTAAAACATATCCATATATTTAAACAACTCATAAATTAGCTTTAAAACCCACAATCAACTCAAAATTTAAAAAAAAATGTGTTCAAATCTATAATTTTAGACAAGTTTAAGGGGAAAAAAACACATTGTATAAATATTTCTCATTAGACGAAACCCATTGACACCAAACCACCAGTTTTCATGGCTAGAAACGGTTCAACCAAGACTTTCTCTCTTTACTGTCAAGACCCATAAATATAGTTATTTAAAAGAGTGATTGTTCTCTCAGAGTAAATATTTTCTAAAAATTTTAGCAGTCTCCTCTACATTTTCAATACCAAGTTATCGACTCAAAAATCAAAATCTGTAAACAATAACCATAAGCTAATTCCAACATCATAAACTTTACAACTCGACTAAAACATCAATTTCCATGTCCTTTTTTTTTAAGAGTTAGCATTATATGATTTCATATACAAAATTTAAAACTAATTGATTCACAATAAGCATTAATTTCTTAAGACATAAACATATTCAAATATACATATAACAAAACTATACTACTAGCTAAAGCAAAGAAGTTGTCCTTAATTACATACCTGACAAAAAGATAATTTAAACATTTAAAATTCCTTAACATATAAGTGGTATAATAACAAAATATTAATACTTCCAATAAAAAAAATATTTAAACAAAGATTTTCATCTATGTATCTACTTTCCAGCTCGAGGGTGTGAGATACCTAGCAACATATTTATATAACATGTGAATATCAAGTAAAAACTAGAAATTTACACTTAATAATAAACAATTAAAATAAGGACTATTTAAAGCGCACACAATCATATATAAACTAGCTCATTAAATAAAGTACTTATCATCAATACATTAATTTAATTTATATATCATTTTTGCTAATCCTTAACTTGATATCTTTTTCATTAACCAGGATATAACTTTCTCAAGTTGTCCATTAATTAGTACGTTATTTCTGAAGTTCAGGAAAGAAAGAAAGAAAGAAAAGATCATCCAATGTGCCCACTAAACAGGGTATTATCTCCATTAATCAGGATACAATCTTTCAACACGCCCATTTAACAAGGTGTTATTTTTATTAATCAGGAAATAATCTTTCGATACGCTCATTTAACAAGACATTATTTTCATTAACCAGAAAATAATTTTTCATCATGTCCATTTAATAGGGTACTATTTTCATTAATCAGGAAATAGTCTTTCAACATGCCCATTTTTTAACAAGGAAATAATCTTTCCGCATACCTATTTAACAAGGTATTATTTCTATTCTTTTTATTTCGCAATTTTACACTAAATTACAATCAAAGGAATTTTTTTATAAAATAAAAAATTAAAAAAATATAATTTATTACAAGGTGTTTAACACCTACTTGGTGTTTGTAGGCGTGAAGTGATCTCATGTTGCTGATTAGGTTCCGCGACCTCTTCTACACCAACATAAATCAACATGTCATTTATTATTTATAACCAAATGATAAAAATCTCATTTCATTTTAATTATGTTGTTCATTCCATGTTCTTATCTAATACAACAATTAACTTCTTTTCATTTTCTTTTAACATGTCTCATTTTCATTTTAAATCAAGGAGAATAAAATAATTTTTTTTTGACCCTTCATCAAAATTAACTTTCTAATTCTTCAATAATTTATCCGATTCATCTAAAACCACTCTCTTAAATTAACAAAATCCAGGTCAAAATCCTTTCTCTCTCTTTTTTTTTTTTTATGTCATGGTTGAAACCCTTACAAGGAAAAGGGTGAAATCTCTCTCTCTCTCTCTCTCTCTCTCTCTCTCTCTTGTAAAATCCTTATCCATTGCATCTATTAACATTTATAAACCTATAAATTCCCACAATTCCTAAACAATTGCATCAAATTCCCTAATCTCCTAAATCTTCTTCTTTGGCTGAGACCAATAATTAAGGGGGAAAGAGTTTTGCTTCTTTCATTTTTAAATTAAACACTTAACCAATCATAATTTATATTTTCTAACATGATTCAATCATAATTTGCATCATTTCAATAATTAACACCACAAATTCCTAATTTCACATAATCATAGCAATTTAATTTCTTCATTAAAACATAAAATTATAACAATTAATCATTTTAAACATGTTCTTTAACTTACTTGGATAAGGATTCAAAGAATGGATGCAAGAAAGATTCAAATTCCCTTCTCCTCCCTTTTTAAACCCTAGATTTGGATTTCTTTCTTCAAAACAACTTCCAAGAACTAAATCACCACTATTAATTGTTTAACTAAGTTCTAATCACTCTAACTACACTTTACACACACACACACACACACACACACACACTTAGCAAGAAAAAAAAAAGAAGAAAAATCACACAAATTCTCTCCCTCTCTTATGGTTTCTAGCCTTTGGCCAAAAGAAGAAAATTTGGGCATTTATATAGTCCCATCTTTTAAATTTTGCATGCCTTATCACTTTTCTTTTGTTTAATTTTATCCCTCTCAATGCTTATTTATTTATTTATTATTATTATCATCATCATCATTGTTAATTCATTTTATTTTGGCCGGGTTAGATTATAACTAGTTTTTTACAGTTATCGTCAAAATCCAGCTACTTTCTCTCTCATCTCTCAAACTAGAAATGAAAATTAAGAAAAATGAAGTTTGCGACCAAAATTGATTTTGATAAATTGTAAGGTATTGAAAATTTATAATTTGAGAAGTTGAAGGACAAAAACCATCTTTATTTTTCTGCTTTTTTTTTATTTTAGTCTCCTAACTTTGAATCTTGGCCTTTCTTAATAAATATGCCTTAAATAACCATTAATTTAGTCCTATAAGGACGTGTAATAAAAGGAGGGCGACTAAAAAAAGATTAATCATTGTGGCAATCCATATTAATTTGTTCATTGGTGAATAATGGCATGGAGAACAATATTTTCCCTCCGTCTTTTAGAGTATTTTTTAATGAGGTTATTTCATATGCAAATATAAAAAAATATAATTGAAAGAATGAGGACAACAATCAGATAAAAAAACAAAATCAAATAAAATATTGGTGGACAAAATAAATGAAAAAACATAAATCAAGAAAAAGGGTAAGAAAATAGCAATTAGAAGAACGGGGACCAAAATTGGATTAAAAAACAAATGCAATAAATAATAAAGGATAAAATTAAAAAAATAATAATTACAAAAATTATATAAAACACAAAAAATGGAGCAATAAAAAAAAGGAAGAGAAAATTGAATATAAAAATAAAATAAAATAAAATAAAATAAAATAAAATAAAATACTAACGGATGAAATTAAAAAAATAAATTAAACTTCAAAAAACATCTAAAGAAAAATAAATAGTAATTAAAAGAATAAGAGCTAAAATCAATAAAACTACAAATCAAATGACATTATTTATTTTCATGATGTAATCAAATATTAAAAAATACTATTTAATTTATATTTTATGATTCTATCAAACATAAAATAAATAATTTATTTTTTAGAAATTTATTATTTCAAATAAACATCAGCATAGGAAGATTCCCGATTAATATGATTGATTTTGTTCAACGGTGGTCAACAAAGAACTTCAAACCTTTCACCGTACCCTTTCCATGCTTTCCCCGTGTCGGCATGCATACCCTGACTGGTACAGTGACCTTGACTATAACCATGCACCTGTGACTCACATGAAAGAACTGTCCAATCACACAACTCTAACTTACCTAAACTTCAACACTTGTACACCTACTATTGGCCAATGCTTAACTAAACTCTGCTGATGACATACACAATCAATCAAGATGTGTCTGGATCTGACTTTTTATTAAATTTTAATTTTCTTATTTTAAATTATAATATTTTTAGTATTTTTGTACTATTTTAATATATTAATATCAAAAATAAAATTTTAAAAATAAAAAATATATTATTTTAAATAAAAAAAACTTTAAAACACCAGCACCGCAAGCAAGCTGGCACAGCTTATTCTCTCCGCAGAGCTCCATTCTTTGTCTTCACATATATTCTCTTTGTTTATTATTCATGGATTTCATTATATCCCAAGGACAGAAAGAGGAGCGAGCTGCTGGCTTGAAACAACATTTTTTCACTGCTCAAAGCAGACAAGAAGAAGCGACACTAATAATGGCCCAAGATAGGTCTCCGACAGAGGAAGTCATGAAGCTAGCTGCCATTGCATTAAGCTTAAATGTAAGGCTAAGATCTTCCGACATGCCAGTCGACATGCAAGAACGTGCCCTTCGCTATGCAAGATCATTTCTCGACGACCCATCAATATCATCAGCTCCCAAACACCGCCCCAATCCTACCCTCCTTGCTCGAGCCCTCAAGAAGGTCTATCTCATCCTCTCCATCTCCTAATAACACGTATTTATGTTTAGTTCAGTAGCTATTTGATACTCTTACAGCATCAGAAGAGTAATTAGTGATTAATTAGATTATCAACTGCTAATCGCTAATAAGTACTGATAGCAGGGGTTATATTGATTTACAAACTGGTTTTAGCCAATGTGTTTTGAGTCTCAAGAACTGAGATGGGTTAATTTGACAGGAGTTTGACTCGGTATATGGGGTGGCCTGGCACTGTGTGGCGGGGAAGAGTTTTGGGTCGTTTGTGACTCACTCACCAGGTGGGTTCATGTACTTCTCCATCGACTCGCTGTTTATTGTTCTCTTCAAAACAGAGGTGAAGATGGTCACGGAATTGGCACCTTCTTCCCAGATCAGCTGACTCGATTTGAAGGTTTCGAAAATGCTGTGTAGTTGCTGACTTTGACTGCCACAGGGCCATCTCTTGAGAAACGATACCTGTCTTGAATTTTTGTTTGTTTTAGCCACCTAATTAAGAAAGAAACAAGAACACAATTTTCTTTTCTTGTGTGTTTTCCCTCTTCTCTTCAATGGAAAAAATGGATTCTTTAATGCAATTCGATGCTATTAATCCTCTTGATTAAGTTAGACCCCCACTTAAAACTGAGAGATGTAAGAAAACACACAAAATGGTATTAATATATATTTTAATTAGAAATGATAATGAATATTAACAAGTAGGAGTTGGATTTTTTGATATTCATATTCTATCTATTATTATACAAACAAAAAACTTAGATATATATAATTATCTCATAGTTTTGGATGTCAAATTAGTATTCAATACTCTTTATTATTATTTATTAATCAATAAAAAAAATAGTTAATATATATTTAAAATATGTATATGTATATTAAATAATAAAATGATAAATATTATTTATGTATGTTTTATATCAATATTAAAATATGTATATACCATATTGTATTAAAAAAATCTAGATATTCTATAAATATATTTATATGATATAAATATATATTTCTGGTGAGTTTGAAATCGGTTTTAACAATATTTATATCATATTTATTATTTATCAAGTCTAAAAAATACTCCTTCATTCAAATTCAATTAGATTATTCATCAGCTTCAGGATTAAAAATCTCTAATTTTATTTAAGTGGTTATTTTTCATCCGTTAATATCTCTATAGCAAGATACCACATAAAAAAAAAAAAACCCCTTCAAATTTATAGTTTATTAATAAAAAAATATGCGGTGGAACATAACTTCAATATCATGTCTTAAATAATCTTTTCAAACTTATGTATGTCAATTTCATCCAAATAGCTATCCATTTCGATATAGTAGCCGACAATAGATTTTAACTTCGAGTCCAGCTTTTGCACATGAACAACAAATCCATTTCAATTTTTTAGAGCCGGTAAATGGAATTGCTCTAATTAAAAAAAAAAAAAAAACTTGAAAACAAACGAGGCATTAAATAAAATTTTATTTTAAGCTATTTTTTATATTAAACTGGCTAAACTTGAAAGAGTCATAACTCGGTTGATATGATAGAACTGGGCTACAAAATCAATAATTAAAAAAAAATATATAATTTTAAACAAAATTAATAAACTTTAGTTGGTTAAAGATTTTATTTTGAGTTATTTTTTATATTGAACTAGCTAAGCTTGAAAAAGTCATAAATCTGTTGACATGATACAACTTGGCTACAAAATCAATAATAATTTTTTTGAAAAAAAAAACAATATAATTTTAAACAAAAAAATAAACTTTAGTTGACTAAAGTCCCGTTTATTTGCTGGAAAGTGGTTTCCTTGAAAAATAAATTTCTAGAAAGTAAATTATTTTTCGATGTTTGGTAATGTTATAAAAAATAAGTTGGAAAACACTTTTTAATGTTTGGCTATGTCATGAAAAATAAGTTGAAAATAACTTATTAATATTTTATTTTTTTAGTTTATTAAAATAATAAGGAACAAATCTTACAAATTTAAAAGTTGAATGATAATAAAATTGAAAAATGATAATTTTTTTAAAATAATAAATTATAATTTTATCAATTATTTCAAATAAAATAAATAACATTCAAAAGAATGAAGATCAAATTTGATAGATAAAAATTTTCAATTAAAAAATATAAGAGAAAAGCAAATAATAATCATAAAAATAAGGATCGAAATTAATATAAAAATCAAATTCTAATGGATGAAATTGAAGAAGAAAAAGATTCAAAATAAAACATATAACAATCAAAAGTTTGAAGATCAAATTTGACATAATCAACAAATAACATGGCATTTCTAAATTTTTCATAACTACTAAAAAATGTTTTCTACCTAAAATAAAAGGCAAATACATTTTTGGAATCCAAGCCAAATGTTTCTTTAACTGAAAAGTGTTTTTTATTTACCAACTTTTCTAATGACAAACAAACATATAAATATTTGAAAAGTAGTTTCTAGGAAACCACTTTCCATAGAAACAAACGAGGCATTATATAATATTTTATTTTGAGCTATTTTTTGTATTGAACTGGCAAAACTTGAACGAGTCATAACTCGGTTGACATAATAGAACTCAGCTACAAAATCAATAATTTTTTTTTAAAAAAACAATATAATTTTAAATAAAAATAATAACTTTAGTTGACTAAAGATTTTATTTTGAGCTATTTTTTATATTGAACTGGCTAAACTTGAAAGAGTCATAACTCGGTTGACATGATACAACTCGGCTAAAAAAATCAATAATTAAAAAAAAACAATATAAATTTAAACAAAAATAATAAACTTTAGTTGACTTCCCGTTTGTTTGCAGGAAAGTAATGTTTTTCTGGAAAGTGGTTTTCTTGAAAAATGAATTCCTGAAAAGTAAATTATTTTTCGATGTTTGTTAGTGTCATGGAAAATAAATTGAAAAATACTTTTCAGTGTTTGACTATGTTATGGAAAATGAGTTGAAAAATAACTTATCAATATTTTATTTTTTTCAAGTTTATTAAAATAACGAGGAACAAATCTTACAAATTATTGAGTGATAATGAAATTGAAAAAAAAAAAGTAGTTTCATAAATTATCTCAAATAAAATAAAACAATAAAAATAATGCAAATTAAATTTGGTAGATAAAAAAGTTGAAAAATGATGAAATTTAAAAAAAATAATAAATTACAATTTCATCAATTATTTTAAATAACATAAATAATATTCAAAATAATGAGAACCAAATCTAATAGATAAAAATTTTCAATTAAAAAAACGATAAGAAAAAAAATCAAATAATAATCATAAAAATAAAAATCAAAATTAATATAAAAATCAAATTAAATCAAATTTTAAGGGATGAAATTGAAGATAAAAAAGATTCAAAACTAAATATATAGCAACCAATAGTTTGAAGATCAAATTTGATATAATCAGCAAATAATATGACATTTCTAAATTTTTCACAACTTCTGAAAAGTGTTTTTCGTTCAAAATAAAAGAAAAATATTTTCCTGAAAATCAATTAAATTTTTCTTTGATTAAAAAATATTTTTTTATTAATCAACTTTTTTAATAATAAACAAATATAAAAAAATCTCAAAAATAGTTTTCAAAAACTACTTTTCATATAAACAAATGAGAGAAATGAGAGATGAGTAACCCTTGCTAATCTAATAACCTAAAATCCTAAGCAGGTTATGACCGTAAACTCTACCAGGGCCACTGTATGAATTACTTTGTTGACTAAAAGGCCTAGAGGGTACTAATTTTTGCTGCACTAGTCCAGTGCTTAAAAAACCCTCAAATGCAGCTTAAATAATCCATAAAAGGCTCGATCCAATCACAAGGAGAGAGCCTAAGAAAAATCTTTTAGCGCAGAAAACTTGTTATAGTCAGCCTAGAATTTAAGAATAAAATTTTTAAATCTATATAAGATAGTGATGGATTTAATTAATATAATTTTAAGAATATAATTTTAAAAAGAAATTAATATAACAAATTTAAGAATATAATTTTAAAAAGAATCATTTATCTGCTATATTAAGAATTTAATATAAAAATTATCAAAATAAAATCTATATAAGATAGTCATGGATTTAATTAATATTTAAGTCCAACATATCATAAGATCCGATAATAATAATTACAATAATTAATTAACATTTATATTGTCATCCCAAAACTACACATAATATATAATATCATTAATATTGTTATCATAACAAAAAAAAAAAAACTATGCACGATATGCAACTTTATTAATATTCTTATAAATACAAAATACGAGGGTTACATTATCAATTAGATCCAATGAAGCTGCAAGGATCTTGAATTTATTTTATATCATTAATAAATTAATATGACATAAAGTTTTCAATATCATATAATAAATTTATTGAATAACTTAAAGTAGACATATCTATTGGAAATCAAGTAAGTTCTCTTTATCTTTTCCTCATATTAATTAAAACAATCCCTTGACCCGGACCCAAGTAGCACACCCTCATTCAAGGTAATCTCCATATGGTCTAAAAACAAGGCATTAATCTTATTCAAAATATCTAGATTCATAGCACAAAATAAGGTGCTAGTCCTTAAATCAAGAACTAGCTATCCAGCCTATAACATGACACTAGTTCTTAAACCAAGAATTAGTCATCCAATCCAAAACATGACACTAATTCTTAAACCAAGAACTAGCTATCTAGTCCAAAACAGGGCAACAATCTCATATTAGAGAATAATACAATCGAATAATCAGGAATCTAAGTACGATGTTTTAACAATTTTAAATAGAATATACTTAATAAGGTGCCGAGCACCTATCAGACGTTTGAGCTTTATGTGTAGGATCTTGTCTCGGTACCTTTACAATAATCTCTCCTGCAATTTTAACAGATTAATGTCAAATGTCTCTTACCTTTGCATTAACTTTATTTAACATAAACAAGTTAATACAATTCATTTATCTTTTAGTTGAAAATACCGAAAGGAGAAGATATGTTTTATTTCAAAATTTTCTTCTTATTAATCCTTCACCCATTCATCAAATGATCAACCTAACACATTATAAACAAAATCCCATGTTAACAATTCTCCCCCTTCATTTTATAAAAATGAAGGATAATTTTTCTTAGATTGAAACCTCAACCGTTTCTTATTCATCCAATTAACCATCAATTTTTCATCAATTCAACATGCAGTCCATCATAATACACACTACAAACATTAATACTACTAAAACTTACTTTAATTTCGTTAATTTCTCAACTATTACCCATGTGTTTAGTTATCACAATTTCAACACAATTTACAAGAATAATATAAATTCATCAAACCTCTTTTTTTGTCTCTCAATGGTCGGCCCTTAGGCTTCATTACCCATTCAAATTTCTTTGTTAATTCAACATGATTCCACTCCCACAACAACCTATAAGGATCTTAAAAATCTAATTTCTAAGAATTTTACTTTTCCCTGAAATTTCATCTCAGAACCCTAACTTAATTTTGATAATTTTTTTCTTTTTGTTCAAATCACTAAACTATTGTTCAGATTAATATAAATGGGTTTCAAACATCTTACCTAATTTCCAAACATATTTTGAAAGTTGATTCATCCAAATTTCCTAAAGCTTCTCTCTTTTTATTTTTTTTCTTCACTCTCTCTCTCTCTTTCAATATTTTCTCTCTTTAATCTTTCTAAATCTCTAGTGTAGATGTGTTCTTTTCTATCAAAATACTCTTTTTTTACTCCTAACCGTCACTTTTTAGTCATTCAAGTTGAAATAAAAGAAGAAGAAATAGAATTGCCCTTTCCACTCATACTGCAAACCATCGAGTTATAACAGAGATAGTAGTCAAAATGGTCTAATTATTTTTAAAAAACAGTCCGACCGGTTTATATAAATTGGTCTAGCTGTTTCTTAAAATGGCTAGACCCTTTTCGCTACTGGAAAAATAGGTATTTCAACCATAAATTCTTTTTTTTTTTATTTTAATCTCCATAACACCATTTTCCTTTTCTTTTCTTATTTCATTGCATTACACCTTAATTTTTATTATATTATTATTTTCAATTTGTCCTGGAGTTTACAGGTTGACTTGGGTTATTTTTTTCAAAATTTTTTTTCAACTTCATCCTTCACCATTAGTTTTGTTGGGGATTAAGTTTTTTAATTTTTTTTTTATTTTTTTATGGGATCAGCCTGGTCTCATGACCCAGATCATGGTTTAACAAGTTTGATCGGGGTTTCGCTCAAGTCTTTTTTTTTTTTTTATCATTCTTTTTAAATCTATGTTTTTTTTTTTTATTTTGTCCTTCAAATTTGGCTTGATTGGAAATCTGACTTTTTTTTTTTAACAGGGTTATTTTATTCTCATAACTTGAGTTGTGGGTTGAAAGTTTATTCATGTTGACTTGATTTTTTTTTTTTCATTTTACATATATATAGTTTAACCATTTTTGTGCTTTGATATTTGAATTGATTGGATTTTTAGTTTTATAATTTGTTTGAATTTGTTTTTCTTAAACATAATAGCAAGAAATATTTTTAATACTAAAAAATTAAAAGCTCCTAGCTTGATGTGATCAGATGTTTTAATATATATTTTTATCTTAATTTGTTGACTTAATCTTTAATTTTCTTTAAAAAGTTATTTATTTTCCTGTCATGCATGTGCGGGCACATAACTAGTCCTCATTCTATATATCAATGTATCCCTTATATAAATAATTTGCTCAATCGAGCCCCATGTTTTCCAATTATAGTCAATCGAGTACAATATATAATTTCCTTCGAATTACTATGTGGAATGAGCAGGAGTTGGGATTTTCTGTTCAAACAGAGCAAACATAAAAATAGAAATACAAAAAGTAAAATTGAAGAAGAAAGTTTCATGTTAATAGTTAAAACTTGAAAAATAAAAGAAAATTTTAAGTCCATACCATGGTCCCATACAAATAGAGAAATATGCCCCATAGTCTATATTACGGTTATTTTTTAAGTATTTTTCATGCTAAAATATATTAAAATAATTTTTTTTATTTTTTAAAAATTATTTTTAAGATCAGTACATCAAAACGATTCAGAACATATACAAAACTTAATTTTTAGGAAAAAAATAATTTTTTAAAAAACACGGATATAACTGCGTTTTCAAACACCGACTAAGTTAAGTATTTGACTCAATTGACTGCAATTTTAAAAGGCGGGATTTAATTGAACAAATTACTTACAGAAGAGCTGAAGTGACTAATTGATTAGATAATTATGAGTTGTTTGATAGTATAACTGAGATGAGATTGTTTTTCAAAGTATTTTTAATTAAAAATATATTAAAATAATATTTTTTATGTTTTAAAATTTATTTTTATATCATAATATCAAAATAATATAAAAATAAAATAAAAATTTAATTTAAAACAAAAAATTAAAAATATTTAAAAATATAATTTAACAACTTTCCGGAAACACACCCTTAATAGTTTAGTGTTTTATTTGGGTCTGTGAAGCTTGGAGGCAGAACCAACCACGGAACAGTGTCGGGTTTTTTAACACTTTTGTAGAAAACCAGAAACGCGAGGCTGTTTAATATTTTTTTTTTTGGAATTAAAATGCATCCCTTTAAAGAGAGAGAACATTTGTCAGGGTATTGATGCTTTTCAACAACCACAGCTCCAACAGAAGTTGATTTTTATTGGATATTAATTTCATAATAATTGCTTTTGAGAATGTTGGGATGTATCCATCAAAAAACAACTCATTCAAGATACTCTATAGTTGATATCGATGTTCTTACAAAAATATATTTTAAATTTGAAGATTTAGTATTTTTTTTAGTTATGTCTTAAGATGGTTTTGACGTTCTTATATCAAAATTAACATAAATATCAATTTATTTATTTTTCCAGTCCACATAGCTGCAATATACGCTTCCATGGCTGTATAGGCCAACGAATATTTAAAAAATCACGACCCAGAGATTAAGGGTAGTTTGACATAATTGTGAAGATGAAATTCTCAGCTATATGCTCGATTTTTGCCCATCAAAATCAAACATCATTTTCCACCTCAAAATGTAGAAATTCTCTGGGAATTATATTTATATATTCCCACGGTAGTTAGTATGTTACTATATGTTTGCTTGAGATAAAATTGCTTCAGGTGCGATCTCCCTCCTGTTCATCTGTAGCCACTACTTCATTACACACATCTAACACTGAAATGCACTTTCTTTGATAGAAACCACAATCTTGGTTAGCTTTGTCAGCAAGCACTGCGCTGTTATCTTACATATGTGGTTAAACTTTGTTTTTTTCTTTCTTTTCTTTTGTTCCCCCCCTAATTGTGTGTGTTTGGACCAGTTTACACGCACCTCAACTGATCCCTTAAGGCCCTAAAATTAATGATCATATAAATCTCCAGTGATCCAGAAATTTGTAGTATTCAAACTTCAAACATGTGATTTTTAAGAAGTATATTCAGAGCCTGATCAATTGAGTTATATCTCCTACAATTGTCATTCATAAACTTTCTTGATGTTTTGATGTTGGCTAAGATTGTTCTTTCAAAATCTGCTTGCAATTAGTATTTTGACCAACTGAAAATACTATCTTAAGTTTTGATGATGGTGGGGAGCTAGCTAATCAATGCATTGCTGTTATGGTACGTAGCAGCATTGATACGCAACAGAAAATGGAAACCTATCACTGTTACACCAGTATGACCATGGATGGGTGGAAGCGGTTTAAATGGAAACCCTACTTGTTGCTGAAAATGGAAGTCTTTTTAACCAAAGACAGAAAATGCATGTAAGAAATCTGGAAAATGACATGCCAGTAAAATGGGGATAATATTATTTAAGTAGGGAAGACAGGTTTTTTACTTCAAAAGGAAGGACACAAAGGCAATTGGCTTTGACTGCACTCTAAAGCTGTTACTAAACTGAAAATTATGCATAGTTTCATGTAGCTTCTTCTGGTTTTCTTTTCAATTTTAAACTATACAATTTCCGTCACCTAATCAACGAAACACCCTGCCTTCAACTCTCTATATATACTGGTTTCTAAGCTTCGATGTGCATACAGTCCCAAAAGAGCAGCTCCTCTCGAAGAGAAGAAACAGAAAAAAATGGGTGCTTCATTTCTTCCATCACCAGCATTTCTTGCAGTTTTTCTCATCTCATTTGTCACCTTGTCTATCCATCCAGAGCCTGCACTTGCCATTACCAGGCACTACAAATTTGATGTATGTGTGTGTTACATGCATGTCATTGTCTACAAGTACCTAAAACTGTTCAAATTTTTTATCCTCTGTTCTTAACTTCATTCCTAACAGTCGAAGAAAATGAAATTTTGCAGGTTATGTTACAAAATGTGACCCGCCTTTGCCACACCAAGAGCATTGTAACAGTCAACGGCAAGTTCCCGGGGCCTCGCATTGTTGCTAGGGAGGGTGATCGTCTTCTTATTAAAGTGGTTAACCATGTCCAAAACAATATCTCTATTCACTGGTACATATATATGGACTGGTCTCCTTCAATTCCCTCCAACTTTAGGGAGCCTTGTATAGAGAAGGCTGAGTCTAAATCTCTGTCGATGATTTCATTGATACAGGCATGGAATCCGGCAGCTTCGAAGTGGGTGGGCTGATGGACCGGCATACATAACTCAGTGCCCTATACAAACTGGACAGAGCTATGTGTACAACTACACCATCGTAGGACAAAGAGGCACCCTCTGGTGGCATGCTCATATATCATGGCTAAGATCAACTCTCTACGGTCCACTTATCATTCTTCCCAAACGCGGCACTACTTATCCATTTGCTAAACCTCACAAGGAAGTTCCGATCATCTTTGGTAATCTACTATAAGAAACTAATTAAGCTACTTCGAATAAGAGCTCGTTAAAACCTGCATCAATTTGTTTTCCCTGTTGATGGAGTCTTATGTCTGCTAACACAAACGATAATGCAAAATAAATTGCAGGGGAGTGGTTCAATGCAGATCCAGAGGCAATCATTAACCAGGCAATGCAAACGGGTGGAGGCCCAAATGTCTCCGATGCCTACACCATCAATGGATTTCCAGGGCCATTGTATAACTGCTCTGCCAAAGGTATGATATGTTAGCGCAGTAGGCCTTCTACAACAATGCAGAGCATTTGTTTTTCTCTCATTGACCTTGTGTGCATGGTGCTTGGCAGATACTTTCAAGATGAAGGTAAAGCCAGGAAAGACTTACCTTCTTCGCATGATCAATGCCGCACTCAATGACGAGCTCTTCTTCAACATTGCAAACCATACACTCACAGTCGTTGATGTTGATGCTATTTATGTGAAACCATTTGATACCGAGACACTTCTCATTGCTCCTGGACAAACCACAAATGTTCTTCTAAAGACCAAGCCCCACCACCCAAACGCCAGTTTTTTCATGTCTGCTAGACCTTACGTGACTGGTCAAGGAACTTTTGATAATTCAACTGTTGCTGGAATCTTAGAATATGAAGAATCACACAAAACCATTAAATCAAGCCACTCTCCTAAGAAACTGCCGCTCTATAAACCAAATCTACCACCTCTAAATGACACTTCATTCGCTACAAATTTCACCAGCAAACTCCGCAGCCTAGCGAGTGCAGAATTCCCTGCCAATGTGCCGCAAAAGGTTGACAGTCAATTTTTCTTCACTGTAGGCCTCGGAACAAACCCGTGCTCCAAAAACCAAACCTGCCAGGGACCAAACGGAACAAAGTTTGCAGCTTCAGTTAATAATGTATCATTTGTGATGCCGTCCAAAGCTCTACTCCAAGCCCATCATTTTGGTCAATCAAAGGGCGTTTACAGCCCTAACTTTCCAATCAATCCACTAATCCCTTTTAATTATACCGGCACCCCACCAAACAATACTATGGTGAGCAATGGAACAAAGCTAGTTGTTCTTCCTTTTAACACCAGCGTGGAGCTCATTATGCAGGACACTAGCCTACTTGGTGCAGAGAGCCACCCTCTTCATTTGCATGGTTTCAATTTCTTTATTGTTGGTCAAGGATTTGGGAACTTTGATCCAAAAAAGGATCCTGCAAATTTCAATCTTGTCGACCCCGTTGAAAGGAATACTGTGGGAGTGCCCTCTGGAGGCTGGGTTGCTATACGTTTTCTAGCCGACAACCCAGGTTGGTAATTAATTATATAAGTATATAATCTGCTAAGTAATATCCTGGCTTAGATAATTAGATTTATGTATGTACGTACGTAGTACCATGTTTTGCTGAGTTGTATCATTTGTGGATGATGACATCATCAGGTGTATGGTTCATGCATTGCCATCTAGAAGTGCACACAAGCTGGGGCTTGAAGATGGCTTGGGTTGTCCTGGATGGAAAGCTTCCCAATCAGAAGCTGCTTCCTCCACCAGCCGATCTTCCCAAGTGTTGACATTCAAGGCTTCGAGCTGCTTCTTCACTAAACTGAGACCAGAAACTACCCTGATGATTTTTTTTTCTTCGGATTTTCTTAATTTGCAACCAGCCAATTTATTTCCTTTGAGCAATTTTTTTATGAGCATTAGTCTTCTGAGATTATCTTTATTACCCATGTCGGAGTTGAGGAAGGAAAAGAATGTACTATGTTTTTTTCAACATATTAATTATTTAATTTGCAAGGAAGATTTTGCTTTTATTCACATTTGTTTTCTCAAGATAGAGCTAACGCGTGCAAGAAGTTCAAATGTTTATAGCAGTATCACAATTGAGAGACTACATATTAGCAAAATGAATTTCTTATTGTATAATACAGAACGAAATGAAGAGCTCGAACTTGTTTAGTTTCAGAACTTCCGGATTCAAATGGCTTCAATCTGGGGACAATTAGCTGGATACTCGAAGGTTTTTTTCATGTGACTGCCACTACCTTTTCTTGTGCTAAGGTTTAAGAACAAAGAACAGCACAATAAAAGTGAGCCAGTGAACTGATCAAAACTAACAAAGTGCAAGACAAAATGATGATTGAGCCTGTCCAAAACCAGCGCAGAAGACTCATTTAACCACAACTTTTGACTTTGAAAATGTACAATTTGGCCAGTGATTCAAACCCGTCATCTCTAAAATCCACACTAGCATTAACACCAAAATACATTTTCGAACAAACTTGGCTACTTATTGAAAAAGATTGTGAGGAAACAAACACAAACTAATCAGTGTAGGCAACCACCAACAAGACATTATGAACTCTACTAATCCATTCAAGGAATTAGAAGAAAAACCACCATCGCATCGCTTATGCTCAATTCAAACTTCTGCTTCAAGTCCACTGCTATCTACCTCATCTGCCCCCCCCCCCCCCTTCTTTGTTCACCATTAGTTTTCTTACAGCTCTTTCTATCTTCCCTCTCCATTTCAGGCGCAAACTCGAAGCCTACTTTCCATACATGACTCACATATCTTGCATCCACCCTTTGATCCCCGAAGTATGTTAGTTTAGCATATCGCTGGAACTCCTACGGATAAACTTTCCATTGTGGGATTCCAGCCACCATGGTTCCAAAACCCTCCAACTGCAGCGTGTGCTAACACTTCCATTTGCAATCTCTATCCCCTATAGTGTCCCCCCCCCCCCCCCCCCCCTACCATCAGGAAAGTCAGTCCTAATGCACCCACAAGAAAGGCAGCTTGCTGCTGGCTAGGCTCCAAGCCATTTCTACTAGTTCTTTCTCCTGCATGAAAACTACACTTCCCACGCTTACATAGATAACTGATTTAGGAGTTTGCTTGTCAAGCCATGCTATGCTGCTATTGTCCTCCTTGAGTACGCTGACAGAGGAGGTTGGAATTTTTCGTAAAAATTGCAATTGTTTAGTGTAAAGTGAAATATTGAGAACTAATAATTAAAAAATAAACGAGAAGAATAAAAAAAATAATTGTAGAATTATTATAAGCATAAGACATCCAAACACAACTATTTTTAGATTTATTGACAGATTTTTTGTCGATACCTCTACTCATAGTTAGTTAGCATAAATTTTCTTAACAAGCTCACATATAGAAATAATTTGTTGAAAAAACTCTCGTCAGTAATTTGAGGTCTGTGAGTAATAATTTTACCAATGGATTTACTGATGGAAAAACAATGCCAAAATTTTTTTTACTCGCTTCATTCCATCAGTATTTTCATCAATAAATATAATATATATCACCGACAGAAAAACCGTATGTCATTTCATCGGTGGTTCTGTTTTCGTCCGTCAGAATTTCATTCGTTGAATTTGACATATAATTATCAAATAAACTGTTTGTTATTCTGTTTGTGAGTAAACAGTGACAATGACATTTGTAGTAATTCTTTTCAAACTCTTTGGAATATACCGATGAACTTAGATTGTTGGCAACCCCATCAAGAATAATTTATATATATTTTTTTAAATAAAATCTACTAAACAAAAACATAAAATAAATGGCATTTGCAGTAATTCTTTTCCAACTCTCTGGAATATAACAACGGACTAAGTCATCTCCATTGCAATCTTCTACGTTGATTTCATCACTATCATTATCTCCATCAACTTCTATATGTCCGTTGGTTCTCAAAACACCATTTAAATCCCCAATGTCAACATTAACCAAAGTATTCTCGACGATGCAAAAATTTGATTTTTCTTCTAAGTCATTAGATGGAGCAACTCGATATGGATCAACTAACTCATCAAGTTGAAAAACATCATCTCCCACAGTTAATTTATAGTTGCCATTCTAAACATCTTGTACATAATTTTTGGGTTTGATTTTCACTACAGATAACCAATCAACTCTTGAACAATCATTTTTAAATGAAGGAGTGAATGTGTAATAAACTTGCTGGCATTGCTTGGCAAAAACAAAGATACCCTTGACGCTGTGGAGTCTAGCCTTTGTATTAATTTCAACCAAATCATGATGGGGATTTAATTTGATTTTTTTGTTAGTGGTATCATACCGATAACATTTGAATAAAAAGGCTGTATTTTGCTCACTATGATATTACAATTCAATTACCTCTTTTAACTTCCTATAATAGCCAACTTCAAACTCATTAAAAGTTGATCCTTTAACATAGATCCCACTGTTACATGTCTTTCTACCCTGACCATACTCTTCAGTATGAAACACATGTCTATTGACAAAATACATGTTACAACACTCCACCTTTCTTTTAAGATCCAGACTTAGCAAATTCAAAGTAACATTAGCATTCCTTCTCAATTGATAACCTGGTACATGAATTACATCTCCATCACAGTTAATGAGAAATGTGTAACGAAATTAAATATCTAAAGATATAAGAATAATTAAACAGTTTTTAGATATGTTCTGAAACACGTGAAAATATTTTGAAATTAAATAGCACATAATTATATGCTTGTTTAAATTTTATTTCTGTTAAATATTTTCTCCTCACAACATGTTTTGGGGGTCGTCCAAGATAGAAAAGTATAGACAAGTTTCCATTTAAAGTCACTTCCCCATCGTCCTCATGTCTTGGAACACAGTTAATTCTTGATTTCAAGTACAACTCAAAATAATATGAGATAAATGTTGAGATCTCTTTAACAATATAAGCCTCGTATATCGAAGCCTTAACATGTCTTATTTTTTTTACTTTTCTCTTAAGGTTAAACAAGTACATGCATGAAGTTAAATGAATATTTTGAATTAATAAAAAAACAATAGAATTTTAATTATGATGCATGTGTAATCATTAACTTCTTGAATAGATACATCTATCTATATGGACTGGGTCTTTAACTTTTGCCTTAAACGGTAGATGTATGAGTAGATGCTCTATTGAGTTAAAGAAAGATGCAAGGAGTATCATTTCAAGTTTGTAGATTGTTTAGATTATATTCATTTCAAGCATCTCCATGTGTTGTATCTAGAACTTGTTAGAGCATATATTTCTAAAGAAATAATTGATCTCCGTGAGTGTATCATATATCTTTTTTAGCAATAAATCTTGGTAAACTAGTGGAATGAGTGAGTCGCATGTGGGCGCGTAGCGTAACAAGATGTCAAGATCAGGGAGTCACTACCTTAACATACTTCATGCTATAATGTTTTAATTAAAACATTCTTGATGAAAGATAATAATTACACTAAGAAACTGGCCAATGAAAGGTTAAGTCGAATCACCTATGATTTTCTAAATACTTAGGGGATCATGACATGTTGCTAGACTTTGTATTTGATCTTCAAATATAAATCAATCAATTATTAAACTGATAATAAATTAAATTGTTTAATTTATTTAATCCTATTTATTTAGGATTATAATTTATATTTGGGTCATCTTATTAGGAAATGTAATGGCTCACACATAAAAGAATTAGTAGTAAGAAATTAAAATGGAATGATTAATCAAGTGTAACTTGATTGTAATTATGTTTTAGAAATTAAGTACTATAATGTAATGAATACAAGAGATTACAATTCTAGAATTAAAAAAAAAATCAAATAGAAACTTGATTGAATAAATTTCTAAAATTATTCTAAAATAATATATGTGATATTATTTAAAGGGTGAGTTGATATTTTATTTATTTATAGGGTTTTTAGGTTTCCCTATAAGTAGAATGTTATGCCACTTATTTTCTATGCAAGATAGTACAATACAAAAATATCTAAACACAAAAAAAAAAAGAGTTAACACTCAAAGGTATAGAAATTCTTCTCTTCTAAAAGAATTTAGAAAATTTCTCACTAATGATTTGTGTAGATTACTGTTAGAAACCGAACACTCAAATAACTTGTGGTTTGAGCAACTAAACTTTGAAGCAATTATTAAAGCCAAAAAGAACATCTAATCTTCATACAAATCCTAAACAATATAAATATATGGGAAGCATCATAGTTTGAAAAAATCAAACCTTTTCTTGGTGTAGTTTATGATCAATTACATCATTCATGAAGGTAATGTATTAGGATCTTTTTTTTAAAAAAAAATTCTTATTCTTATAAATCTAGTATTAATATTAATATTTTTCTAAATAGTGATATAAAATAATACAATTTTTTGTATTATATTATAAAGGGTACTTTTAAGAGTGAAATTTTACAATTTTAAATCCAATCATATGAAAAGTTATTTTAAACAAGTTTTAAGGAACTATAAAGATTATTTTATGTTGTTTATTTATCTACTAGACCATAATCCTGATCTTGGTTTGGTTTGGTTAACATTGGTGATGTATGTTTCTTAAGCAAATACCCTAGATCCATTGAACAATCCTCTCCTCCTGAATTGAAGAGGCATGCATCAACTCATTCCTCCAGAGAAAAACACAACCAGCTAATATATAGGAATCCTATAATCTCATTCATCAAAACTATTTACTAGAAACAAGCAAACATTTCCTTGAAACAACTATACTTTATAAACAAATAAGATCCAGTTTCCCTTGAAAGAAAATTTACAAATAAAATTCAAAATCAATAAAATCATATTCAACATGTCAAAGAACCAATTCAACTAGAAATTAAACTTAAACTATTAGATGAGGTCTCAAGATATAATTTATATTATTTTTTAACATAACCTCTCAAGTGAAAGCTCTTTGAACTTAAAACTTGCATAGATTTAAACTACCTTATGCTTATTTTTTATCAAATAAATAGGGATGGTGAAATTCAAACTCGTGACCGCTTGATCATTAAGACTCTGATACTCTGTCAAAGAACTAATTGAACTCAAAAACTTAAACTATTAAGTGAAATCCTAAGTTATGATCTATATTATTCTCTAACACTCAATCCTAACATTTATATTTCCATAATCTTCCAAGCAATAACTTGTCTTTCACTTCCAAGCAGATATTTTTCATAATTATACACAGGTAAAGAAGACTTTGATAAATAAAAATTAAATATTTTTTATATCTCTCTATAATTACAGTATTTTTAGTCTTTGAATGATTTAACTTATAATAAATCTCGTTTATCTTTTGATTTCTTATTGTGACATTACTTGTTAGATTGTAGCAAAGCATGTTTAACCCAATGAGATCAAGGATTTTAATTAATAGGACTTTCAAATAAAAACTAGATAATAAAACATTATTGCAAAAATTAAAATTTTCTCAATCAAAATAATACTTAGACATTCATTGTACAGGAGTATAAGAAGTATTATTGGTTTTAACTCAAGGAGTAGGTTGCCATCTTTGCAGCAAGATTGGTGATTCTAGAAATAAATGTCATTAAGTATGAATTTAATAGCTTACGGCAAGTGTGGATTTTCCATTCAACATCACAATCTGATTCCTTAATAATATATGCTACTCTCTAAGATTCGATGAGCATATAGCTAAAAACAGCATTTCAAGGATTACAAATTGGTGCATCATCTAGCCTTATTGGAAAGTAATAACAGACAAGAAAAATGGGTGTCTATCTTCTTCCATCACCAGCATCTCTGGCGGTTTTTCTCTCCTCTTTTGTCACTTTGTTTGTCCATCCTCAGCCTGCAATTGCCATTACCAGGCACTACAAATTTGATGTATGTGTTACATACATGGCTTTGTCGAAAGTACTTAAAATTGTTCAAATTTTCTCTGTTCTTCTTCTTCTTCTTCTTAAACCTCGTTTTTTACGGTCTATAGAAAATGAAATTTTGCAGGTTATGTTACAAAATGTGACACGCCTTTGCCACACCAAGAGTCTGGTAACAGTCCACTAATCCCTTTTGATTATACCGGCACCCCACAAAACAATACTATGGTGAGCCATGGAACCAAGCTAGTTGTGCTTCCTTATAACACCAGCGTGGAGCTCATTATGCAGGACACCAGCATCCTCGGTGCTGAGAGCCACCCTCTTCATTTGCATGGTTTCAATTTCTTTGTTGTTGGTCAAGGATTTGGGAACTTTGATCCAAAAAAGGATCCTGCAAATTTCAATCTTGTCGACCCCCTTGAAAGGAATATTGTGGGAGTGCCCTCTGTAGGCTGGGTTGCTGTACAGCTTTTTAGCAGACAATCCAGGTTGGTAATTAATTAAAAGTATTTAATGCTAAGTAATATCCTAGCTTAGATAATTAAATTCATGTAGTAATACCATGGTTTCCTGACTTGTTCCATGTGGATGATGGCTGTCATCAGGTGTATAGTTCATGCATTGTTATATAGAATTGCACATGAGCTGGGGCTTGATGATGGCTTGGGATGTCTTGGATGGAAAGCTTCCCAATCACAAGCTGCTTCCTCCACCAGCTGATCTTCCTAAGTGTTGACATTCAAGGCTTTGGGCTTCTTCTTAACTACGTACATTGTGACCAGAAAATCCTTGATGACTTTTCTTTTTTTTCCTTATTTCCTAGCCCATTTCTGAGCACTGATGCTCTGAAATTATTCTGATTACCCATGTTGGAGTTGACGAAAGGAAACGAACGTATCTGTTTCTTTTTAATGCAAGGAAACATTTCTCTATTCTTTTCGTTTTTTTTTTTTAAAAGGATTGAGCTAACACCACAAGAACTCCAGATATCACAATGGAGGACAAGCAAGACTAATTTCTATGTAGAAAGCAGGTTTTGCTCATTTCAGATATTTTTATCACTGGGACCGTTTGCCTTTCTTCCACTAGAAATCTCGAAGGCCACCACTCCAAAGCTACATACATCAGATCCCTTTTGTTTCTCCGATCCAAATCCCTATTAAAGTGTTTACCCTTTAGTGCCTCAATGACAGCTTTCGTTCTCTAGTCTTATGCTCCCCCATCATTTGCAATCCTCCACCACTCCCTACTCTTTTTAGCCAACCTTAACCTATTCCTCTGGTCAATCCATCTCTGCCTCTTTGCTCCCATGTCTCCCTCTCAAATCTTATCCTTCTGTGTTGATAACTTCCCTTGTGATGTCCAGCCTCTTGACTTATGGTATGATTTTTCTTCGTACAGCGGTCTGGCTGATGATGCCTTCATTAATAAGAACCCCAACAGAAGAGGCCATGGATATGGATTTGTGAGAATTAATGAGAAACAAAATATTTGATCCCCGGCCCGCGAATCAACAATGACTTCTTTGACACAGAAAAACCATAGCACATCTAACACTGAAATGACTTGTTTGATAGCAGCCTTTGGTTACTTGTTAGCTTTATCACCAAGCATTAAGGGAAGTCTGACCTACCAGGCATCCATGCCAATACGTTTTGCTAAATTCAACGCTCCATTTCTCTTGCTGTAAATGGAAGTCTGTTTAGCCAGAGACAAGAAATGCATGGAAGGATTTAGAATTGAGGATGTTAATAAACTGAAAATATGTACAAGGACACATATGATTCTTGAAGCCTGTTTTAGTTTTTTCATTTTAAAATATGCAATGTCTGTCGCCTAATCAACCAATATTTTTCTTTCAACACTCTATATATACTGTTCTTAACAGTACCTTTGAGTATAAAAACAACAATTAAAAATTCACAAATTGGTGCACCTAGCCAGAGAAAAAACAGAAAAAAAAACTTGTAGGTCTCTCTTCTTCCATCATCGCCTGCATTTTGGCAGGGTTTTTTTATATATATAATCATTTGTCACTTTGTGCCTCCATCCTAAGCCTACACTTGCCATTATCAGGCACTACAAGCTTGATGATACGTTATATCCTTCAGCTTTGGCACCTAAAATTATCAAGCTAATATTGTCACACACATCAAATTTGAACTTCAAAGGAAAAAAAAAAGTTTTCTATATTTGTTTCTGACGCTATTGATAGCCTATCAAGATGCAGGTTATTTTTAACAGTCTAAGGAAAATAAAATTTTGCAGGTTATGTTTAAAATGTGACATGCCTTTGTCCCACCAGAGCATAGTAGCAGTCAATCTCCCAGGGCCTGGCATTGTAGGTTGGGGGGTGATCGTCTTCTTATTAAAGTGGTTAACCATGTCCAAAACAATATCTTTATCCACTGGTACAGATATACGAACTTTTTTACAATTTCACCAAATAATCAACCTGTTTTTTGAGAAGGCAAATTCTAAGTTTCTATTTATGTTTTCACTGATACATGGAATTCGGCAGCTTCGAAACCGGTGGATTGTGGACAGACATACATGACTCCGTGCCTTGTACAAACTGGACAGAACTATGTATAACTGCACCATTGCAGGACAAAGAGGCACTCTTTGGTGGCATGGCCATATAACATGGCTAAGATCAACGGTCTATGGTCGCTTGATCATTCTTCCCAAACTCGGCTTTTTTTATTGACGCAAAGTATAGTAAAGGATAAAAAGATGGGGTTTTTCAAACCTTGAAAATTACAACAAAACTTTTAAATAATCAAGCTGGATAATCTCTTAATAATCTGAAAATAAGTTATAAAACTATTTAAATAATGGCTAAACTTTTTACGACTTGATTCCTGGATCCATGACCGGTACATAAATAAGAACCCTCTTAAAATTTCTTTACGAATACGAACCCAAACAAACATATAAACTTTTTCATCTATATAAACAAAACAAATTTCTCTGCAACATTAATAATAAAACTATCTTCATAATATAAATTGATCATCATAATACAAAAGTTAATACAAATTCTATAATTGTGGAGCACTAACTAAATATAACTGAATAATGTTAATTACAAAAAAAAAAAATCAGGTTTTGAAGTTAAAAAAAAGTGACCTGTTAACAAGCTATATGCTTGAAAATGATAAATAACGAGAGGGTGAGTTCAATAACTTAAGGAGTAGATAACGTTCAATATACACATATAAGGTAATACATTAATGAGAAATATATATACAAGTTTGGCTTATGCTTTACAAAAGAGTTTCGCAGACAAGTCATAACAAAAAATGTCATAAGGTGAGACTCTTTAAAATGCAATGAGTATGACACTTCAGATTGTGGGATGATTAGTCGTCACAGGTTAGTGACTCCCCTAGCAACTAGGGTTTAGATATGATATGCACAAAGAATAACACTACCCTGTTAATATTAATATTATGACTAGCATACCAAGGATTCATATCATAATCAAACAAATAGAATTATATCTCAAAGTTCAACTCATGACATCAATCAAATAAAGAGCTATCAAATCAGATGTGCACATATATATCTCATATCCAAAATTTAGATTCAACAAATAATCATGTTTTATTATAACAAAGACTAATAATCAATATATATTATCAAGAAGTATCATCCAATTTATATTAACTATTAAAATATTACCTTATAATCTAAATAGCGTGGGATGTTTTTCATGTTTTCTCTTATGTATGGGGGGGAAAGATTGTGCATGTCCATAGTATTTTTTCCTTTTCTCGAGGAAAATTATGATGTGGTGAGGGAAAAAATTGTTCAGATCCATAGTGTTTTCCAATTTTTCAATTATGATGTGTGTGGTGAGAGTATACTATGTGGGGAAAGAACTTTTTTGCACTGTTGACCTAGACCCTCTCCGTTGTGGGCATGGTCGATTTGGCTTCGCAAATATTGATGTGTGAGGCTTGGGGGTGGTTTGGTCTTGGCTACTTTCTCACGGTTTCGTTTCGTTCTCCCAAGCCTTATAGTGGCTGGATCCAGCTTAGTCCAGCTAGAATGAGGGGGTGTTAGCAGTTCTTTCTTTTTCTTTTTGTTTGGGGGTTGGTCAGGTGAGCTTTCTTTTCCCTTCATTTTTTTTTCTCTTATCTGTGTGCTTTTAATTTGGTTGTGGCAAGGTTTGATTTTGGTTAGTTTGTGTGTTGGCTCAAGCTTGCTGGGAGTTGCCAGCTCTATTAATTTGCAAGAGCTTTAGTTTTGGAGTTTGATTTCTAGGATGGCGTTTCATTGGTTATGAGTCTAGGCTCATAGAAATATGGCTTGCGATGATTATTTTACATTTAATGTGGTGGATGCTAGGCTGAGTAGTTGATCTTTAGAGGAGCAGACTAAATCTGGTTAAATGATTTCTTAAGGTGTTGACATTTAATTTGGGGGTTTTGGATCCTTTGTGTCCTTTCTTAGTGAGTTGTTAAAGGCTTGTCCTTTCACTGCTGTTTGGTTTAGTTAACTTGCTTGACTTGCTTTTTTTTATTGATTTGTGTTTGTTGTGTTGTCACTTTATGTACTATTTGATTGATTTTCTTTTTCTATTTTCATACTGTTGTTCTAAGGGTTGCAATGTTTTTGCGTCGTTTATTTTGTGTTGGCCATGGTTTTCATGCTTTCATAGTTACATTGCATTTCGTCTTCGTTGTTTTTCCAGGTTTGTTTCTCTCTGAGTTCTGCTGGATTTGGTTTTTGTTAATTCAATCCTGTGTTTTTTAAGATTGGTTGATGTATTTTTCCAACCTTCTATTATTTTGGCCATTGCTCATTCTTGTTGGTTTTCCTAGTTGTTATGGATCTTGTTATTTGATTTGCTATCTTTCACTTTGCTATGGTATGGTAAAAAGAACTGTTATCATTTGACAAAAGGATCATGCGTTCGGGTTAAAGAATGGTTTGAAAGACAAATATTTTTTTTTCAAGAAAAAAAAAAGATGAGTAGCTTTTGTGTATACATTTCATAAAAGAATTATTCCACAGGAGATAACACTTCAGCGGAATTGGTTTTTAAGAAACAATGACCCACTTCTTCTATACCTTCTAAGGTGATGCTTTTAATTTTCTTTCCACGTTCTTATTTTGTTAAGTAATTATCTCATCCATTTTGTTGCTTTAACCCTACATGTATATATTCAATCATATGATACTTAACCACTTTTTTTACCCTCCATTTTATTATGGGAACAATGAGAGATCATAAAGACAACATACTGCACAATGATTATTTTGCTAAATGTTATGTTGATTCCTATAACTTTTTGCCTATTCTTGGACTATAATTGTTGAAACAAACTTCATGCAACCTTTTTGTTGCACAATGTTTATTTTGTTAAATATTATGTCTTTTCTTTGATTGGCCTCCACACAACAACATTGTGTCTGAGTTAATTCTTGAATTAAAAGATGTTTTATAATATTGTTGTTGCTTGCTCTGTTTACATGCATTTGTAGCTGAAATTTATTGTGTTTGAATGGTTTATATATTTGCTAAAAATAATTCTTCATGCCTATTGCATAGCGTGAGCAACAAAGCAAAATGCGTGGGATTTTCACTGTACATTTGTCACTATGCAAATTTTTTTTTTTTTTTTTTCCAGTTTGGTCATCAAACTTTGTTTTTGGGCAATCAAGTCCTATTTAAGAAGCAATTGATTTCAAATTCTTATAAAAGGGTGGGATTGGAAAAGGAGGGATCGAAATGAAACACATGGCAAACATGGGTGACGTACCATAAATTTCAAAAACATTCACTTTGGTCTTCCAACCTAAACAATTACACAAAATATACAATTCTGGTCCCTCAAAATTGTTCCAATTCTATTTTGGTGCCGAGGTTTATTTTTGTTAATTTTTTATCCCTGATTCTAGCGGTAAAAAGAGAAACTTATCGTTAGTATCGAATTAGACCACCAAAATGAGCGATTTTTATGTCAAATTGTTCCATTTGATGAGGGAAGTCGTATTAGGTGTTTTTGTACCTTAAAAGTTTGTGAAAAAATAGATTTGAGCTTGGGTTGATTTTTTACTTTGGGTTAAATTTTGTTTTAGGGTGGATTTTTGGATTTCTTGAGGTCATGAATGGGTTTATCATGGTTTCTATGGTGTTTTATAGATGTTTTGGGTCAAAAACAGGTTGCAAAACAAGTTTTTGGGTCAAAAGAACATAGGCCCTAATTTTTCAGTCACCACAATGGCTAAAATCTAAGCAAAACAGGTGACACATCGTTGTTGCTGACATGATTGTCAGACCCAAGCGTTTTAAATCTGACATGGTTGCCATGAAAATGTAACTTCAAAAAATGCAATTAAAAAAAAAAGTGACATGACCGATTAAAAAACTAAAAATTAAAAAAATAGACAAAACCTCATCTCTTTTATTTTGTTTAAAGGACCTATTTTAAATAATATTGATTTTTTTTTTGTTATGCGTTTAATTTTCATAGAGGGTTTTTTGTTCATCTAAAGTTTTGCTTTTATATTTTATATAGATAAACTATGTTTTTGAAAATAAAAAAATATTTATTTTCAAATAATATTTTTAATATGTGTAACCTTACATGTTATTCTTTTTTTTTTTAGTCAATCAATTTAATGTTATATTTTTCAAGATTAAATATATTAATCTACATATATCTCTTAATTTTTCAGGTTTTGTTTTTAAGTGTCATTAATGATTTTTTATTTATCTATTAGCGCACATAATTATTAGTTTATTTGATTACATGTGTGCATAAACTTTTTGATTTGTTATATTTTTTGAACCACAAAAATATGTTGAAGAAAACCTGCATATATTTTTTTATATAAAAAATAAAAATATTTGACCTGCGGCGGAGCACGGGTCACATAGCTAGTTTATAGTATTTCTCATGCATGTGAAATATTATCTACTCATCCAACTCAAAAATAAAACAAACACATAAGCAGGCACCAAAAGAAATTTTATTAATATACATTAGGTGGAATGTCAGGAATATCTGAATACAAAAAAAAACATGTTAAAAACAAACTTGAAAGGAATGTAAAGTCAATTTAATACATTCATCCTAAGGTCTAACTCATTACTCTAGACATTTAGGAACTAAACAAGCTTTTTTTCCAAAAACAAAAAATCAAATGGTTTTTGAAATTGTAATTCAAAAGAAAACGAATTATAAAACTTGATAATTATTAACCAATAAACCTCAATTATTCATAAAAACCAATTTGAAAACTAAAATTATAGTTAGGAATCAAATTGTAATTTTTTAAAAGTTTAAGGAACAAACTGAAAACCTCTAAACATTGAGGGAACAAACTGAAAATTTCTAAAAATTAAGATACCAAATCCTACCTTCCAATAATTAGAAATCTTCTTCAATAGAAAATATGCTTTCAACTCTTACAACCATCTAATATATCTTTTCTTCAAAAACTCATCAAAATTTAAAAATGCATTCTATGAAAAGGTTGGCTGCAAGTTAAGTCTTCAATATATCATCTATCATAAAATACCACTTTTCTTAGTGACATGATGCCTATATGAGTTTGTAGGAATAAATACGGGCTTTGGTCTTTCTTGAGGTAATTATCTAGGCACGTCCCTCTTCTCAACAAATTTCCTTGTTGGGCCTCCCCTTATCCAACCAATCAAATTTATGTGTTATGACTTTCCATGTTGCCTCTCGAGTCCTCATAGCATCCTAGATGGCCTCCACTTCTTCATTGCAAGGTAGAAATATGTTACAAAACACCTTCATCCATCAAACAAGTCAACCTCCTCTAGTAACAATTAATGCAACTTATAATGGAAGATTGAAAGTTAGGGTTTCTTAAGCATTATAATTACAGTCATATACTACATCATATATGCCTAATAATATATATATATATATATATATATATATATATATATATATATATATATATATTTTAAAGCAACATCATATATGCCTAATTTGGGTATGAAAATGATCTCGGCTACTTACAGTGAGCTAATTAAAACCATATCTATAGAAAACATTGATAAAATTTTAGCTTCAATCATTGGATTTAAAATTACATTTTTTTTATTTGTCAAAAAGCTCGTTTGACTCGTTTGGACTTGAGACTTTTGATGCGCATCCCACGGCACTTATCCATTTGCTAAACCTTACAACAAAGTTCCAATCATCTTTGGTAATTGAAAAATACTCTTTTTTCCGGTGGAGGTAGTCCTATTTCAGCTAACACAAACAATAATGCAATACAAATTGCAAGAGAGTGGTTCAAAGCAGATCCAAAGGCAATCGTTAAACCAGGCAACGCAAACAGGTGGGGGGCCAAATCTGTCTGATGCTTATACTATCAACGGATTTCCAGGGCCATTATCCAATCAGTTCAATCAGTTCGCTAATTCCCTTTAATTAAACTGGAAACCCACCAAACAACACTATGGTGAGCAATGGAACCAAGCTGGTTGTGTTTCCTTTAACACCAAGCTTGGAGCTCATTATGCAGGACAATCAAGTGATTGAAGATGGCTTGGATTGTCTTGGATGGAAAGCTTCCCAATCAAACACTGCTTCCTCCACCAGCTGATCTTCCCAGATGTTAACGTTAAAGCTACTCCACTTCTCAGTAGCAGGCAGGCCAGAAACTGGCCTGATGATTTTATTTATTTCTTTTTCCTTTGAGCAAGTTGATCTTATGAAATAATGTAGATTACTCATGTCAGGGTTGCTGACAGCATGAATTGATATTGACACGAGTGATTTTCTGTGCCCTCTATCTCTACTTTGCCTTAGCTAGTGCTCTTACCTAGTCAAACTTTCTAATTGGAAACCATTGAGATGACAAACGAAGTCCACAAAGTAACAGGTCTGGACCGTATGGCATTCAGATCTAGCCAGCTCGGTGCCCATCTAACCTACTATATCTTGATTATGGGAGACTAACATCAGACGCGGTTAATATTTAACCAACATCAACTTCGATACAGTTTATTTGGGGTTTTTATTTTTAATTTGTTTAATGAACATGAACATCAGAGATTCCACTGTAGAAAAGCAGTGCTAAAGAAGGCAACCCGAGCCCTATTTCTACTTAAGACAACGTTTTAGTCCAAAACCAGTAACTTCTAGAGAGAATGGTTTAAATCACACAGAGGATGAGTTGAAAACCCACCATTCATCTCTATTGCAACCTAGTAATCTCAACCTGGTGTGTACTTTACTACAACACAAGATGTTGAGAAGTATCATTGAGCCATTAATTCTTTTTATTTATAAGGCTCAGATAAGCAATGTGAATAAATTGAGAGGGTTTATATTTAGAAAAAAAGAACGAACTACAGTTAACAAAAACAAAGACTTCAGCTATCCCCACTTCTTCTGTTAAAACTACAGGCACTCATTGCCGCATAATAGTTCACTGAACTTGGTAACCCATAAAAAAAAAAAAATCACTGGAGTAAATGAACCTATAAAGAATAGCATTGCACTATAAAATTATAATATTAAAAACTGGCTTGTGCAACCAATAATCAGCATCCTACTTGACATCCCTATCCATTGGACCTGTATATTAAACACGCATACAACCCTATCCATCTTAAAAACTAACCTTTGGCATAGGCAGTATTGAACTGTATATTGGACCTGTATATTAAACACGCATACAACCCTATCCATCTTAAAAACTAACCTTTGGCATAGTTAGTATTGAACTAAGAAAAGCTTTGCTCACGCATCAAAGTTTCTAACTTTTCAACATCTTCTGGAATGTCGACACCATGTGCCTCGTGGTCAACTTTTATCACCTGCAAAATTTGTGTACATTTCTAAGTTTTGATATTTTAGCAAGCACAATCTAATTCATTCTAATGGATAAGGAAAACAAAAACCTAATTTTAGATAATAACATTTGAAAATACATGCAGAATTCTTAGGAAGTGACCAAAATACAGTGGGTCCTGAAAAAAAAATAGAAGAGAAGAGGAGAAGGCATCTAACATGAGATAATGGATTAGAATAGCAAAAAGATTAGAGAAAATCAATCGACAGTTTTATTTCAAATTTCTCTCCTATTTTCCTTTGAAAATAATGCTCAATAGGATTTAAAAATCAAATTGGCCTCAATTTTCTATCCAAACAAAGTTTTTACAGGAGAAGAATACAAAAAATGGGAAAGATTCTTCCATTTCAAAGGGTAACACCCAAAAGAAATATTTTGCTTTCATTACCGAAACAGCCTAGTCTAGGGCCTAGACCATATTGTAAGAGAAACAAACAACAGCTTTGAGAAAGCCTTGCAATGTTAAAACTATCATGCAAGAAGTTTCAAATAAAACGAGCCAGTCAAGGGGGTAGAGTAACAGTAGAAGTTCTTTATAATACCTTCATTTTGTAACCATTTTCAAGGACCTTAAGCTGTTCCAAATCCTCTTCTAGTTGCAGTGGAGTAGGTCGAAGCTCAGGATATATCTTCAGAAACTTTGTATCATAACTCTGATCAAACATCAGATGATATGCAGTGTTAATTATTAAAGTGCAGGATGGCAAACAACGTGGCTGAAACACAGAACCCGTGCAGACAGCCCAGCAATCACTCAAACATGGAGAGAACTTCCAAAAAAGATGCCATCTTCATACCTGAATTCCTAGATGAAGCATATAAGGAAATTGTGGATTGACCTTTCCCGTTCTGTATCAAGTGGGTAAATATATTCATTAACAGTCTGACATGAAGAGTTGTGCGGAAAATTAAGACATCCAACTAATACTTGATAAACTCACTTGTTGTAAGGAATTAATCCCCTTGAAAAATAGATAGCATAGCCATGATTATCCACCACACATTTCACTCGATTGGGATCGAATGCATCTTCAGGCTTCAAAGCAGTTACAGCAGTGCTAAACACAGCATCTGGGGCTGCCTGCATCCATATGAATAATGATAAACTTCAACTAAAGGTATTAAATAATGACTAGTACTGCAATACAATCAAACCAATGCAGTATAAATCCTGAAACGATTTTAAAGCTGCACAGCTCATTCATTTTCTTCACTTCACAGGATTTTTCAAGTTGCTTAAAACAAACCTTGTGAAAATATAAAAATTTATAAAGATAAAAAATGAACCTTTTGTTCATCAGTTGTCATGGTCATGATTCAAGAGATGTTCATTATGAAGATAAATAAATTCACCTGCAGTGCTTTAACAATTCCATCTATTATCTCAGGTTCAATGAGAGGCTCATCACCCTGAATATTGACAACAACATCATATTTCTTATCTAGCTTTTGAAGTGCTTCGTTGCATCGTTCAGTACCTGCACAACAACAAAAGATTGTTACCCAGCCTTTGGAAAAAAGAAAGAAATTGCGATTTAGATTGAACAATAACTGAGATACCTACCATTTCGACAGGACTCTGAAGTCATTATCACATCAGCACCAAATCCTCGACAACATTCTGCAATTCTTTCATCATCCGTAGCCACAACTGAATTGGCAAAGTTTATGAAAGAGGTTGTTAAGAACATCAACAAAACACATTAGACCATTCAGTTCACAGAAAAGAATCTACACCAATACAATTATTCTAGCAAGCAGTTTTTTTCCCTTCTACGGGTCATAATTGAAAAAAAATGAAAGACTACTAACACCGAGCAGTTATCAAACAAGTCTAGCACATAATAGATCACTTTTGATGGCGACCACAACATCAAAGCCAGACTTTACGCATCTAAATGCATTAAAAGTGTAACCAGATCAAACGAACATAGAGATTCTCAATGCATTTTAGTTTTGAACCATAAATTAATCCAGGAAAACCTCTATAGAGATATTCTCAATGACAATATTACACGAAGCAGAACAGCTCCCCATCAAATTAAGGTGGAGCGCGGGCTAGTTACTTACCTATACGATCCAGTGTACTTGCTAGTATGGCCCTTTCCCAAGTTCTCTGTAGATGATCAACTAAAAGTGTGAGTATAAAGGAACTCTCTTTCGAGGTGCTTTATAATATTTAATTAATTATAAATTTCCCCATATCAAACAGTACACTATAATTCAAAAAAATCAGTACAAGATAAACATGCCACCAGATATCAAGTAAATAATCTCACTTCAAAATATTTAGTACGAGATAAACACGGTAATTCTAAAGATGAGAAATTGAGTACAGACGATCAATCAATGAAAACACCTTTGTTTGCTAATCTTTACTCTTGTTTCAGTACTGGATCACTTAACACATAGTGCCCCAACAACTATGTTGTTGTAGCTAACCATATCACACATGAGACCATGCGAGGTATAACACTAATTCAAAATAATTTCACACAAGCTCGATTCCACACAAAACAGCCCTTGAAAAAGTTTTTGGTTGTAAAAAGAACATCTTAAGAAATGGTACAAGAAAGTCGACCAAAAAAAAGGGTTAATGGGCACTTTAGTAAGCTTTTGCTATAAAACAAATTACCAATCACTGAAGGAATCCAAATATACAAAACCCATATCAGATCACATATCAGATCACTGAATAACACCTCAAAAAAATCACATGCAAAAAATCAAGAAATGAAAAAACTTTAAAAGAAGTAATGAATGAAATAAAAGAAAGGGAGGCAAAAGGGTACCTGGATCATGGGTTTGCCAAGGATATTAACAAGTGGTTTGCCTTCAAACCGAGAAGAAGCATAACGGGCGGGTATGATACCAACAACTCGGCTCCTAAACTTTCTGTATCGACCCAGGTATGCACCAGCGCCAATGGCCGCAGCAATTGCAGCCCCGGCTACAATGCTGTGCGCGATCCAAAATTTGCTCGATGAAGACTCAGAAGAAGAAGAACACATCGACATTTTTGTTTATGGTTGTCGTGACTGCTCTTCTCTGGCACTTGTAGATCTCATATCAAATCACTATATCTTTTTGCCAGGTCGGATCAATTTTTCTTTTTAAAATAAATAAAAATGTTGCTAACGTGCTTTTTATATAAAATAATAATAATTATAAATTCAAAATCTAATAAAAAACCTATAAAATTTATAATTCAAACATTAGACTATAATAATTTTATAATAAGTAAATCAAAAAAAATTATAAAATTAAATTCTCAATTAATCTAAAATTACAGAAAAAAATATATAAAAAAAATCAATTTTTAAAAAGTATAAAAATACTGATTCAAATCAATATTGATAAACCTGTCAAATTCATGACTCGGGTCTTAAAAATCGGATAACGTAGTAAAAATCAAGCTGAAATATTTTTTAAATTTATTTTCTAACCAACCAATTATTAAAGGATAAAAATTTTTAAAAAAATCTCATTTAAAAGAAATGACAAAAAAAAATTTAAGTCAACCCAGATTAACCCCCAAAACCCGCTATGGAGTCATAAAACTTGGATAAACTTATAGAAAAGAAATCAAGAAAACAATTACAAAGCTCAAATCTCAACTAATCAAATGTTAAAGAGAAAAACTCAATTAAAAAAAGGACAAAAAAAGACTTCACTCAACCTGGATTAACCTTTTTAATCTAGAACCCGGGACATGAAACCAAAATTATCCTGTATAAGATGAATAAAAAAATATACAACGTTCAATTCTCAACCAATATAATATTAAAGAATAAAATTAAAAAAAATATTTTAAAAAATTCAAAACAAAACAAATAACAATTAAAAAAATAATTATTAAATTAAAAAAAAAAAAACAATCAACAACTCTTTTTTTATATTTTCAAGAGAGTCTAACACGAAATTGATAAGAGAATAGAGAATAGGGAGGGATTATGAGTTGTTAAAATTACACCGGAGCTCTTCCGCTAACATGTTCCACCTTATAAGGTAGGCATTATCAAGACGATTGGCATTGGTTATGAACCCCTTTAAAGTTTAGAGGAAGGCACGCACGCCACCATAACATGGTGACCACCCCTCACATGCTACATGCACCAACTAAATTTCCCCTTTAGTCCTTAATTAGTCTAAAAAGGGGGTCGGAAATTTGTGTAAGTTTTAATTTTATCTCTAAGGTTTAGATTGTTTTGAATTAACAAAAAATTAATTTGAATTTGAATTTATCAAATCGAGTATTAGATTTGTTTCCTAACACCGTGAGAACTTAATATCAAGCAAACCAAAACAAATCATTAAAACTCCTAACATGAAAGAATCAAATTAAAAATAAAAAAGTCAAATGATTAAAAAAATAAATTATAATGAAGTATTACAATCCACAATGCGAGTGGGTTTATAGTAAAATCTCAAGATATACTTAGTTTAGTTGTTAAAATGGAGTTACAAAGTGTCAAAGGGGTTTACTAGTAAAATACTAGTTTTATTTTTTTTATAAAAAAAATAAATTAGATGATTAATTATGTTTTTAGAATTAATTTCATTTTACCCACCAGAAGTATAATTTCTATCAATTTCTTCTCAAATACTTGTTCTTTTAACAATTATATTTTTTAACATTTAATCCAAGGTTTTTTTTTTTGTTTTAGCAAAATTAAATGAAAATATCATTATATTCTATAAATTTCAATTTTGCCTTAAAAAGTTTATTAATTAACTCTTTGAAAAATGTTTTATGTAAAACATGTAAAAGATTTATATGTAGCTTAATTCTCAAAGAAGATTCAACTCAAATTAACATAAAATAAATATGAAATTCAATAAAAATAGAAAAAGTAAATTCACTAAGAAATAATTATCAATTAACTCCCTAAAATAATTTATAACAATACTTATTTTAAGGATTTACATATAAAATTTGAGTTAGAAAGCAATTTTCTATATATATATATATATATATATATATATATATATATATATGTTGATCAATAAAAATAAAACTGCAAAAAGTTCAGTTAGGATTTTTAAGACGTTCGAGGAATATAAGCAACCTATATATATAATAAAGCATTGTTTGAATTTTTCTTATGCTTTTTGAAATCAAAGTTGATTTTTGTATATTAATAAACACAAAACATCAAAATTAGAAATAATATACATTTTTCTTAATCATGATAGACATTTAAGAATCAATAATTCATTAATAAACTCTCATAAAGTCTTTTAAAAAAATAATTAATCAGAGAAAAATTTTAGACTCAATGGAATAAAGCATTTAGGCATGCATAAATACTACCCTTAGAATAAAGCACTTAGAATCCATGCATAAATACTAGCCTTAGAATATATCTATTGTCATTGCAAAATATATAATGTTAATATGTGTATTTAATAAAATAAATAAATAATTATATATGTTAATAAATAATAACAAATTTATTAATCTAAACGAGTTAGGAAGCTCAGATAAATATGTGTATTAAAATATCTAATCTGATATTGCATGTAGCTTTTAATGTTTTTTATCTAATTATAGAACAATAGTTTATTTTTAATGTAATTCATTTTAAATAATAACAAAAAATATATTTTTCAAGTCTAAAATCAATTATCTTATTAAAGTCTCTTTTTTACCTTATAATTGTGAAAGCAAGTTCAAAAAAATCAAAATATTATATTCATTAAAAATTTATATATATATATATACATATATATATATATAAATCATGTTCAATATCTATTTAAAAATTAAAAAAATATTTAATTTTCATTAATCATTTATTATTATTATTATTAGATATGTAATAATTGAAAAATAATTTTTTAAAATTCAAATAAAAATTCATGATATTATTTAAGAACCATGTCAAAACCGAAAGGTAAATAAATCATCATGGTAATTTTAGTTTTTTGCGTGAAAGGGGAAAAAAAGGACATAAAAGAGACAAGCCTAGTGTGTGGCCCTCTAATAGCATGTGCATGCAAGCATAGAGGCTAAGCCCACGTGCTTGGAGGCCAGGTCCATGCATTTGGTATTGTTTTTTTTTATTAAAGTCGCAAACAACATATCATTTGTTTTTTGTTTTTTAAAATAAAATATAACAAACAACACGTTATTTATTAATGCAATGTTGAGGTAGATGACGTATCATTCACTTACCTAGTTTCTAGTAGCCTAACTACCTAGAAAATTGTTTTTTTGTTATTTGGACCTAATAACCCATTTTCAACAAGTTTTTGACATGAAAACCTATGAAAAACAACATACATGTGAAACCTTGAGAACAAATCATACAAATTTTTTTTGATAGAATACAGAAATAATACAATGACAAAAAAAATTATTAATTTTGAAAGACAAAAAGAATGGTCCAAATTATGAAAAATGATAGAATTAGGGTCAAAGTATAATTAAAAAGAAATGGGGATTATAAATACCTCATTTCTTCCTCTTTTAGAACTAGCAGCAACACTAAGAAAAGAAGGGAGAATTCTAGATTTTTTTTATCAAAATTGAGAGAAGGAGAGACCAAAAACATAACAAAATTTTACAACCATGTATAAGCTGGTAGGAGAAAACATCACTTGACAAGAGAATGGGTAAGAAACAAGTGTAAAAATTAGAAAGAAAAGAGAGTGGGGGGTTGGTTATAAGCAAGAGAACAAAGGTTGAAATTTTTCAATCAATTAAGGAGTGGACTTCAGATTATCATCAAGTAAGGAATCCTAAACCCAATCTTACAAATTAAGCTTAAATTTGGTTTGAAATTGTACAAATCTCTTAAATTAAAAATTAGAGTTCTTAAAAACACGTTGAGGAAAATGCAAAATTATTTAGAATTGGATCAATTAAAGTGTTATAGGTTACCTTGGATGTGAAATGATGCAAGAACAACAAAGAAAAATCAATGGGTCAAAGATACAAGGTGGTTGACCATTAGCTAAATAAATAAGAAGGGTAGAACTTATGATTTTCTTTGTCAAATTGCTTGGAATGTGTTTTTATGAGGTGAAAAATAACTAGGAAAAAGAAATTATCACATGGAGAGGAGAAGGAACACTTAGTTTCCTTTGGGCCAAGTTCGGCCAAGACAAGTTTAGGAAGGGAAGGAGTTTTGAAATCTCATATAATAATAATGAATGAGTTAGGTGTGATAAAAAGTTTACTAATAAAGAGACCAAGTGATTTTATGATATGAGAATTTGTAAATCGATTTTGTAAGTTAGGTAGGGTTAAAAGGAGTTCTTGAGCCATACGTATGGCCGAATGCATTTTTAAAGGACAATTATGAGATGAAGGAAATCGTGAAAGTATAAGAACATGCATATTCTTGAGGTGATCCTAGATCACCTCACAAAAATTGTTTAATTAACATAAACGACCTTGGGAGATCATAATGAGAAAGATTACCATGTATGTGGCATGGGTAGGGCTGTATCGAAGGAGGAAAGGGGTATTGGAGATACATTTCACCTATTAATGAAAATTAAATAGATTCATCGTCTTGATTCCCAAAAAGATTCGGGCCTGGTGACAATAGAATTCGAGAAAAGCTTCTTCATAGAAGTTGTAGTATGAGATGTTTGCTTTCCAACGGGTCTAACCTTGTTTAATTTGGAGCTCTAGAGCCCTAGATATAGGTAAAAATATGAGGGTAGATCAAGTTGCCACCCTGCTGACAAATTCAGCAAAATTGACAAAATGGGAAAATTTACCCACGTCAAGGGCAGGAACCAGTTTCCTTCCTTTTAGAAATTTATAATGTCATGCCTTGACATTCATAAAGAAATAAACCAAACTCGAAATGGAATTTTGTGATTGTTCGTTAGGATTTGATAATGAACCATAATCTTAAGAGGTGTATCAAGAACGTAAACGAAAGAGAAATAATTGTAAAATAAGAGTAAACGTTATCGTTATTGTTATTGTTATTTTAAAAAATGTGATTTGAATATAGGATAATGGGTTGTACTTGTGGATTCAGGATGAATTACAAGAGAAGCACAACAACAACAAGGAAGCGCGAACTGAGCTTCCGTGGCAGTTAGGTATTCTATACCTATACCATCCCTAATGGTGATTTTAGTATTTTGTTTTAAACTGTGAATCTTGTGCCTATGAAAGAGATTGATAAGAGAAGATAAAATGGAATGAATGGGAAATTAAAAATTAGATTCGAGTTATGGATCTTATTGGGGATGATGAATGGTGGTAATGAATTTCACGAATAACCCGCTCCTTGGATTTGATTAGTCGGTCCCAAATACGAGAGGTTAATGATGTTAGTAAAATTTGCTAACATCAACATGACCATTACAAAGGATGAGGAATGTTGAACTTGATTAACTATTCGGGCTGAGAATAGATAATGATATCGACGGGTGATGTTGATATTGACAAATTCATGAAACTTGATTAGCTTTCCTGATGTGAAAGCTAATGATGTCAAGGATCCTTAACAACAACATTTCCGAGAATACTCCAAGGTGGTATGGAACACTAATTGACTATTTCAATTTAGAAATAACTGAAATAGTCAATGACGTCAACAAGTTACGTTGATGTTGGCATTCCCAAGGGTTTGATTAGTCGACCCTAGAATGGGCGACTAAAGAAACTGATGAGAATCATTAGTGTCGGCAATGACCTTCCTAGGTTTGGGAAGAAACAGTATTGTTGGTATCTTTGATGAAAAAGAAAAGGGGAGATACATTTGTGAATGTTTATAAAATGAAAATGTTGAACGATTTTGAAAATGATGAATAGGGATGTAGTGATAAAAAGTTAAATGAGAATTTTCAAAGAAGTATGATGACATACTGTTGAATATATTTGTTTACTTATATATGCTAGTATTGTATGATTTTTCCTTCTCAACTATATTTATTCTTACTATATTATTTTAAAAACTATGAAATTATAGGTCCTTCCCACCCACATTAGGATTAGTATTTAGGTCCTTTGGTTCCTTTTTGTATGGATCATGAATCTAAGAAAACATCTATGTATTTTTTTTTGTAACTATGTAACTTAAATTGTAATAGTATTCTTTTTATACTAGATATTGTAATACAAGATTGTACTTTTTTGTGTTTGAAATCTTGATGTTTGCATACCCCCTGCACATATGAAATTATGCATGTTTAAATGTGAAAGAAAATGAGTAGATGAGATGCTATATTATTAGTACTAAAAAGTGTATTTTTATCAAAGTCTTATATCATTATTTTGCACTTGAAGTATCAATAACTCTTTAACTAAAGCATGTTTTATAATAATATATATAATAATATAAGATACCTTTAATTTATGGTAAATAATCATCTTAAATGCAACCTATCACATAAATGAATGGATTGATTGATGAGTTTAAGTACTGAAATTGAAAGGACAAAGAGATGGTCAAACTTAGAAAAGAGATGCTAGTTCAGTCCAAACTAGAACACTATTCAGTAATTGGATCATATTTAGAGCTTTAGATCTCGGATTTATGTCTGCTTTTATGGATGGAAAGATAAGACATAGGTCTAAAACTTTCATGTGGAGTCCAAGATTTAAAAAGGTCGTTTTCAAGTCCAAACTATAGCAACAACGGAGAAGTCCGAATCTGTCCTGCAACCCAGACATTGTTCAATGTTCAGCTCATATCTCGAGTTCTAGAACTTCAAATGACCTCAATTTTTTTTTTCTGAAAAGATGAGACAATTTTCTAGAACTTTCATGGGTACAAGTGGTTCAAATTCGAACATCATCAATGATGTTTTGTTCAAACAAGAAGATAAGGATTGTTACCAAGTTAAGATGTGCCCACACACTCAACAATTAGTCATCAAATCAATAGTTTTAAATTTTAGCCTATAAAAGGAGATATTTGCCATGCATTTAGGTATCTTGGTTTCTAGATCAAGATCATGCTCTTTATTTCTTTCTTTATATTTTTGTAATGTTTAATTTTTATTTCATGCTATAGTTTTCTTAATCTCTTGTTTATGCTTTTCATTTTCTTTACTATACTTATGTTCTTATGTTGTTTATTTATGTTTATCTTCTTCGTTACATTTAGCTGAGTTTATTATGTCAAGGTGAAAATGTTTCACTAATGGTGTTATAATAGGTATAATATAAACTCAACATGGACTTCAATGTTTATATCCAGGAAAGTTTGTTATAAACATGTATTATCTTTTTATCTTACTAATTCTTAATACCTTACTTGTTAAATGGTTAATCTAGATTTGTGCTGTATAACACTTGGTACATCAAATGCTTGGCACTTTCATAATCAACCGTATGGTATAACCTACACCTGTGCTATGAAAAGAACTTGATTTATTGTTAACATATGTTAGCATCATGAATTACTGATAATATTTAAAAGTTTGATGTTACTTAAATAAGATAATTAATATGATCATGTTAAAAATTTATAATGAACTACTAAGGATAAATCATCCGATTAAAACCTCTTTGGTGTGTGGTTTCCAGTTGATTAATAAAAAGAGTTTATACTATACTTATTTCTAATAATATTAATGGATCCCTAATCTTGACAATTATTTTATCTTTGTTTAATCTTCACATTAATCTTACATCTCGAAGTCATCTTTACATCATTATCATCATCATTTATAATTTATATGGTTAACCTCCCTGTGGTTCGACCCCGATCTTGTCGGGTTATTTATTACTTCGACACTCCTGCACTTGGGAGAAGATATCAATCCTTTTATCGTGTCACTATATATATATATATATATATATATATTCATGAATGAATTGTTGAATTAAACATCAATGTGATTGTGATGCGATTGAGAAATAAGTATAAGATGAGTGCAGGATGATTTGTCAATAACTTGGGACTTTTAAGTATAGAGGAGACTCTGCCAAAACTTCGTTAAAAATTTTAGAGATTCCTATATGTTTGAGAAAAAATAAATTAAAATTGTTCCATGTTTTTTTCCCCTTTATATGAATGATATAATGATTTCACTAACAGAGATGTTACAATACACAACTTAATGAACTCACTTATGCTCTTAAAGTTGCCAAAAATCGATCAAAAAGTGAAAAACCAACCTAAGATTCCAAATCATTCTAAGCTCTGATCTATTTTTTTTTAGCAATTTGAAGGCTAATAACCACCACCATGTAATTCCCCACCCTTTCATCATTTGAAACATTTAAGCACCAAACTTGATCATTTTCATGGCTTGAGTTACAGCCAGTCATTTTCTGTCTTTACTATCATTTTTTGTCGAGTCTCTTTATTATCAGGGACCAAAAAACAAATAAAATAAACTTGTGGATCGAAATAAACATTGGCATGGATTTCAAATTAGACTTATTGTTTTCCATGTTTTAAAGTTTAGTCCCATTTTTTTATTTAGTACTTCTACAATAATTGCAACACTAATTCCATCTAATTAGGCAATTGAAAGATATAATTAAAAGGAAAAAAAAATTGTTTCACTTTTCATATGAACAATAACCATTAAAGACCCCATTTTTATTAGAAGTATATTTTTTGACAAAAAATCATAATTGTAAATTGAAAAGTTGATGCATGCATTTAATTAAATAAATTAAGAATCATTTGTGCCAACAAACATACAAAAAATCAACAATAACTAAAACCTAAACTGAAAAAATCAAAAGATTGTTATAAATGAAGAAATTTAATCTCACAACATGGGATAGATCCTCGATTGAAGTTAGTAATTTTATTTCTTGAAACTAATATTTATTTAATAAAATGATAATAAAAAAAACACGTTTAAGAGATTGAATAAAATTAAAGAAAAATAAATAAATAGAGCTACACATAAATAACAATGCCTTCTAATATCATAAAAAACATTGAAATCTTATTTGTAAACTAAGTAAAAACTAAATGGTATTAAATTAAATTGAATGACATAAAAAAATGTGTTAGTTAAAATTGAAAAGAAAAAAACCAATACAAAAATTCAATAAAAAAAAACAAACATTAAAGAATAAAATTAGTAAGAAAAATAAACCAACAAAAGATAATCAAAGGACAAAAAAACCAACCCAACCCAGCCACTCTGGCCTAGCCTGGATGCCCAACACGTATAGGTTTAAACTTAATTTTTTTAGTTAAAAGACAATATGACAATAAAAAAAAAAATGACACATTACTTGCTCCTTTCTATATTTAAGCCATAATAATGGATGAAAAATCAAAAGTTTTGAATTTTTAACTTACAAACTTATTTTTCAACTTATTTTTTTTTCCCAAAACACCTTTATTTACCATTGAAAAAATCAATCCAAAAATCCAAAATCAACCTAAAATCAAAAAAATTCTTGAGCTCGAATCTACTATCTCAAGTAATGAAAAAACTAAAAAAAAATCTAGATAAATCTACTTTTATCAAAAGAAATCAATGGATAGTGGGCTAAATTCGCGTCAATTGACCATTAGCCATAAAAAAGACTTAATCAAGGAGAGAAAAACCCCTCATAACTAAAATGAAAAAAAAAATACTATAACAATCTATGATGGAGTGAAATACACATTGGTGACCAATGGTGCGGCACGGAGCATAGTGATATGTTGGCGCCCTCTAGTGTTTTCTACAACTATAATGGCTAAAAGGATGATTTATGAAATTGCAATAAAGTTATTACGTCCAATTCATGGCACAGTATAAAGTGCTTTATAAAATTATTTTTTAAAAAAGATACAATAAAATAATTTTCTAATTTTTTTTTATTTTTAACATTGACATATTAAAATTATAGAAAAACACTAAAAATACACTAATTTAATTTATTTTTTTATATCAAACACTTTTAAAATGCTCAGAAACATAATGTTAAACGCAAACAAAGACAGCCTCTCAATCTTCTCTTCTATTAATGATGTGGAAATAGTAGTGTAAAATAAGGTTTTATAGGAAAGTAGATGATAGCGGATAGCGAACCTGATAGCGGATAGCGAACAGCCTGCCTGATAGCGCTGCTGCAGAGTTCGGATTTGAACCGGGGAATCATGGGTCACTATGCGGGAATGTAGCAAAAAACAAGGCTGGAGCTCATAAATCAACCAATTAATAGGGATACAAGTAACATCTACTCGGTTAAATGAAAAAAATAAAAAAATACAAGCAGCCCTAATGTCATTTATCAGACGGCATGAGTGCTCGGCATTCAAACTTGAAAGCCACAAGCAGCTCCTCCCTTCATAGCAAACATGGAGGCTCCAAACGGTGTCAAACTTATTAGATCCATCTGGCCTGTTTTCAAGTTCTGGGACTTTGATGTTGTACGACTCAGGAAATTGGATTCAATTACACATCCACTACTCCTGTTCGTTGAACTTTGCTCTATACTTCTGTATTAGTATAGTACAAAAGTCAAATACTGGCCAATCACAGGACACAATGTTTCAGAGATGGGAGGAGCCGCAACCACCTTAAAGCCAGTAATTTGCTTCAGATGCTACTATCAATCAGACAGCATGCCATCCCAAGCAGTCTTTAGCAGTCTTGAGGCAGAATGTTAGATGATTGTTGTAGTTGCAGTAAACCATTCATGGGTGAGAAGGAACTGCATCAGCCATGCCTGACTCATTCATCCAGCCTGCCAAATATATGTTTATGTTTTTAACAAATCTATGAAGACCCAGCAGCATGACTGGCAAAACCCTTGGAGCTATCATTTTTTCTCCATCGCTGTTTCTTCTTTGTTGACTTCTCTTTCTTTGAGCCACTTTCATCATGTCTCACCTTCCCAATGTCACCATTTTCTTTCGACTTTTTCTTCCGAGACTTCTCTTTAGAAGAAGCTTTCCTCTTCTTTCCAGAGGAATGTGCACTACCATCTCCAGCATGCCCGCCTCCTCGTGGTAATGCTTCTTCTTCATCATCCAACTGCCAGTTGCACAAAATTTCCTGTTGTCCATAATTTGACTGCAAGGGCTCCCCAGCTCCAGGCAGCAAGCTGCTAAAAGTTACCTCTCCATTTTTCCCTCCTTTGCGTTCCAGCAAAACTGGGTCAGGTCTAATTATGGTACCAAGAATGCTCCTGTTGGGTCCTAAGCTTAGGATGGTCTTCGGATTTGTCAAGGTTGTAAAAGCCATTGCAAAAGCAGATCTAATCTGCAATATGGATGGTAAAAGAACTTTCAGTAAAATTTAGAGCAGCAAAAGAAATTCAAAGCTTTTTATATTATCAATTTGATTCATTTGATGGAAGCAAGAGAATGGTATGAGTCACACAAGTTTCTCATCCCATCTAAGGCAACAACCCGATTAGTTGAAACTTGTTAAGAGAGGTGAAGTGCTACGACCTATCCTGATGCTAACCCACCCAGCATAACTCAAAGCTAAAGCAATTCATCTAGGGTACTTGGTAAATCAAACTGAGGATATAAAAAATAGATAAGTTAGAACTCAAAATGTAATGAAATATATTAAATACAAACAAGATTTTGGAATGCTGCCCCCACATTTAAACTAAAATGAACCTTTTCATCAAAAACCTTTATTCCTAGTGCAGTGAAAGTGATGAAAAGCAAGCAAAAATAATATTATAACAGTGAACAAACCTGGAAATAATTGAATGAATTCTTGCCAATGTCATTCTCTGGTGCCTATTCATCATATATAAACAGTTTTAGTTCATCAAACAGAAACAAAATAATGACCGCTTTTTTGGAAAAAGGTCTCCAATTTTATTTTTATTTTTAATTGTACAGTCTGATCCCAATCTCAATATTCTGGAAAAGGGTTCAGAAATGCATGCCCATAAACCAGAATACAAAGGCAAAACCAAGTGTGAACTTGTAATAGCTAAGACAGGACCCGGTCTTTCCTGGGGAATGCTTGGGAATCCTATATTTAGCTCTAGAGATGCATCCAACACCCACAGAAAGCAGTAAAAGATGTAATTAAAAAATCATATCAATAATTTTTTGAGGCAACAAATCAATCCCACTCTTTGATTTGCTTAATAGTCAATTAATATATGGAAATGTCACATCTTAGTAAAGAAAGTCAACCTGTGGGTCTTCAATTGCAATGAGAAATGGCCGTCCATTGTTCATAAACCTAAAACAGAAAATGAGGTAAGATCAAACGTAATATTTTTAATAACTGCAAGCTCAAAGAAAAAATAAAAATTTTCGATCCTAAAAGCCTTGCTTTTCCTTTACCCTTTGGTACGCTTTGAAAAGAATGTCCCAGTCCCCTTGCAAGATACACCAACATTTGTGGTGTTCAATTTGCGTCCATAAAAATCAAAAAAGTGTATCTGCTTTCCAAAAACAGACTAGTAAGAATATAGAAGTCTACAAACTGTTACCCCCCAAAATTAAAGGGTTCATATTCTCCAATTAAGTTTACAAGAATAAAAATAAAACACAGAACATATCAACAGCATCATGAACACCATGCTATCTTGAAGTTACATTATGCTGAATAAGGGCTTGAAAACACGTACCAAGAGAAGCCCCAAATTACGTTCTAGAGTAGCCTGGCACTCCCTATGACTCTGTAGCATCAAATGTGTAATGAGGCAGTGGCAATATTGTTTGATGAGAAAAGGAAATGGTAACATGCCAAGGGAAACATCGAGATACTTTAAATTGTTTGTAGGAAGCATGATTCTATCATATCAATAAACCATAGAAAAACTCATTTGCCCTCATACAAGTAGAATGCTCTCTAGAGGTCAAATGCAAGAAAGCTCTAACAAAAAGGAAGAAAAGTCCTATCTTATCTGAAATAAACTCCAGAAAGTGGTCTGTCAAGCATCCAAACCTCAGCTGAGATGAAACATGGTAGCATTTGAGGTATATTTTCTGTCTTATTAGAAATACAATATGTAATCTCTTCATTTTACATTCATAGCTTGACCAAATACAAGATCTTCCTAATCACCATCATTTCAATAGCTTTGATAAACTCACCGTTGTTTTGGCATCTTACAGCATATGAAGAGTAGGGAATTAACGGATTAACTAGCAACAATGTGCACATGCATGCAGGCTAGAATGCAGATGAAGAATTCATTCAAAGGTTTAATTCATTACCTGCAACATTGCCATAAGCATGGCAAGCAGAGCATAAGAACTTATGCCGCCAGAGTATACCTGCATGTTTTAAAGAAAACTTGAATCAGGCAAACAAAAAAGAACAAGGATTGAGAATAAGTGTTGACATCTATGAGAATGCTATTAGATGGCTGGTATACAGATATATACCTCGTTGAGTTCTCTTTGTTGTAGGAATACTTTCAAAATCAAACATAATGGTCGTAGTTCAGGCCACTTGGATATTGCATTCTGAAACAAACAAGGGGTGCATGTGTACATGTTAAGAGAAAGTGAGATGATTGTTATACTTGTTACTCACGTCATAAAGAACAAAATATCAGAAAGGAAGAACACAGACAACAAACCTTGATAAACTCAGCAGCTATGGGTCCACCATTCACATCAAAACTGGGATCCACAAAAAACATTGATCAGTTTCCAAAACAAGCAATGCAGAATGTAGTCAGAAATTTAGCTGACAGAGATAAAACCTACAGATTGTATATACAGCTCCCGAACCATAATATAAATGAAACACAAAATACAAAGATTTTACAAAATTGACATGTCAAATAAAAAGTTCAGAGAAAAAAAGAAGGGCATCTTTGCTTAATTAAGTGTTGTAGTATAAAATATTCCTTGAAAAATTTATTAGCTAAAGTATGTAGAATTTCTTTATGACAATCTCTATATGCACTTACCCAGGCTACAAATTAAGCATCTTATAATGATCAGCCTTCATAGAGCATCTCATAATTTCAGTTTCTCATTTGGCTTCCCCCCATGTGTCATGTAAGTTTAAACCCAAAGCTACTACTGACTAAAATTCTATCTAGACCAAGTCCCTCAATCATAGTTCAGTATTGGATTTCCTTTATTTATTTATAAAATCACCCAATAATTGAACCAATAAGAAAGCTAATTTACCAAACCCACACTAAAAAAATAACTACATTGTAACTACTAGAACACAGTAAAAGCAACCCCCCCTTTACATCTCATCTCCTTTTTTTCTTTGAAATGCATTTGGACAATTATTCAGAGGAATCAATTCAATAAGGATTGAAATGGAATACAAACCTTGAGAAAAAAAATTAATCTCAAAACATTGCAAGGAGAAAATCAAACTAGGAAATGGAAATACAAATGATAAATAGACAGACCTTATATCAAAGGAAACACCACTTCTCTTTTCAACGAATTTAACAATGGGCACACGAGCCTTTGCTATCACCTAAGACAATAAAAGAGAGCACAATAGACCTTTGTTTTTTTCGCAGCAATAGTACTCCAACTGTTGATGGAGGCATACCTGTATCTTCTTTGCAACGCCCTTCTGAGACAAGGCCCTGGAAAGAGCATTTAAACCAATCTGTGGGCTTTTTAGTCCAGAATCCAGAATCACAACCTACAATCAATAGCATTTAACAAAAGCTTTTGTTTCAGTTGATTAGTCAGCAGTATTCCACAGTAAATTCTTAACAAATGTCACATTATACTTACATCAATGTCACTGGTTGGAAGATAAAGTCCTGTCCTAAACGAACCAAAAACTTCTACCTACAAAGCAAACACAGCAACGCAATTTCCCTAGCTTTTATGCTTCTATAAAGAAATTGTGTGGGTGAGTGAGAAAGAGAGGGGAACTAAGAATTACCTTACAATTGGGCCATATATATTTAATAACATCAAAAACACATCGTACAGCTTCAGCACGTGAAGCTTGTTCCTCCTGAGTTGGTGACAGAAAATCACAGAAATCCACTATCTCTGCATCACCCACCATCAGACATGAGCTCACTATAAATGCTCGTTGACCAGAATTTCTCAAAAAACTAAAAAGAAGCTAAAACATGTTCCAAACATTACATGAAAAGTTCACAAATTTAAACATTCCAAGTAAGCTACGCATAAAAATTTAGCATACCCACAATGTCACTCACACTGGACTTCCATAATTAAGGCCAATAAATTCTTGAAGATATTATAGTTTTCGCTCTGTTTTATTTTATTTTATTTTTTGCTCAAGAGGGAATCGAAATTAACCAATATTGTGGTACCATCCAGATTTTAAGATACTACTAGAGTCAAATTAAATCAATGACTATGGAAAGTACTCATATTTCCTCCATAGCCTCAATATATCTAAAGAATTAATGTGCAAGAAATCAACTTTTCACACACAAAAACAAGAATTAGTAGGACGAACCCACAAATTAAATCAACAAAAAGAAAGAAAAATCTAAAAAGCACTCCTTTGTCCAATATCATCAAGGTATACCTTTATGTAACTGTAACATCGGACTCCTAAATTTACTATCCCCTCTAAACCACACGCTCTCCGTCATTGGTTTCGGCAAGTTCTCCGTCTCCACCTCCGCTTTCCTCTTCCCCTTAGCCTCTCCATTAACAGGCGTCTTCAGCTCCAACTCCTCATCACCGCTTCCAACATCAAGAGAGAAGAAATCAACTGCAGCAGATTCCGCAGCAGCAGCAGAATTGAAGGCGGAGAGAGAAATCTCATTGCGGAATACAGAGTAGGGTTGGAGAGGATCGGACAGCGGCGATCGAATTGGAGTGGCAGTGGGTGAAGGAGAAAGTGGGGTTAGGGTAAGGGTTTCGTAAAGAGGAATTGCTTGGGCTTGAACTGGGGATTCCATAGCTGGGAATAACTTTATTGAAAAATAAAAATAGGGGAGAAAAGTTTTGATGTTGGGTTTTGCTGTGGCAGTGAAAGGGAAAACAATGATAGGGTTTTTGTTTGCTGGGGTTTTGAAAAGTTTTGTTGGGTTATATATGGGGAAGGTAGAAAGTAGAGATGGCCAGCAACATGGGTGCTGTTCTTGTTCAGGAACTAACTAGGGTTTTACCGTGCATGAATTAGTAGTCGTCATCTGAATTTTACTCCTTTCCTTTTTCTAGTAAATGAGCAATTTTTGTTCGCAGTCACTGATGCAGTGTTTTAGACTGTGATATTGTTTTTTTCAAATAATAATAATAATAATAATAATTTTTAAAATATATATTTTTAATATTACTGTGCTAAAATGATATAAAAATAATAATTATTCTTTAAAGGAGATGGTACACTAAAAAAATAAACACTAACTACATAGTTTTGAGTACCCGCCCTATGTTAAAATAGACCGGTTAAAAAAAATTAAAAACTAAAAGTGCAGTTGTATTTTCTTTTCTTGAATCATTATTTTGAAATTTGTTGGTAATATGTTTTGTTATTGTTAAATTATTGGAATATATGTTTTATTTCCTTGAGTATATAAACTTGTTGCTTAAAATTTGAAATGTAAATCCCAAAGGCATAATAGCCCTAAATAATTTGATTTTTTTATTCAGTTGATAAATTTAAGATTCTCAAACAAGTTTTAAAAGGTGAAAAAAATAATTAAGTGAATTTTTATGAACCCCCAAAAATTAAGAAAATTAAGGTTATTATTCACATAACTTTAATTTTTAAATCACTATTTAATTTGTGTGTAATTACTGATTAAATCTTATAAAAAATATTATGATTCTAAGACAAAGACTAACTATCTATGATATATGTATGGTGTGAATGACAACACAGATTAGTAATCCACTTCTATGCCATGATACTAAGTCATATGGGTCCATGGTATATTTCATACCATCAACAAAGTGCTAAAAGGAATCATTATAATATTGAAAAGCTTCTTACAAATAGGATTGAAACTAAACAACTTTAAGTTTAGAGAAATATATAGTGGATAAGAAAATAACATATTTCGCTAACTTTTTTATTTATATTTACAACAGTCTTTTTGAATCTTTTTTAATATTATTGTTAAACTTTTTACTTCACGGTGTAATGCCTGATTATAAAATATTAAAAAATACATTAAAAAACCAATATGCATTAATAAGTAAAATATAATGGCTATAATGTTCTCTTATTAGTCATTGATTTTTATTCTTTGCTATTATTTTTGTATTACTTTTCTATAACTTTCTATAAACCATGCAAGATACAAAATGCTCAATATATTTGTGTATGATTAGAGTTCATCATATGCTTTTTAAAAAAATATACAGCTCTAACTATATTTCTTGTATAGACATATTATTCATATATAAGAAAATATTTGATATAGACTTGCATAAATTTGCACAAGTAATGGCAATGACAACAAAATATTAGATGATGCTTCAGCCTTACAAGTCTTTTATATGCATAAAGGTAAAGATAAGATGTATTTATATAATGATGTTGATCCAATAGCTGATCTTTAACAATGAAAATATCAAGGTTCTATTTAGACAATCTTGAAGATGACAGGCCACCCAGAACCAAATATTTTGATGTACATAATGATGATGTTGATAAAGTGGTATTGCTTATTAAGAGAAGAAAGTCTTAATTTAGATGTTGGTGGTGATGGGGAGGGAAATCTTAATATGGATGCTAAAATGGGTATTGAAATAAGTGATGATGTTAGTAGTAGTGATGTTTGATGTTCTGGTATTGGTCTATTATGGATTTTGAAATAAATGTGGTTCTAAAGTTGGTGCTGAAATAGAGGATAAAATAAGTGCTAAAATAAGCACTGAAATGGGTGCTAGGATGAAAGAATGAATGAATTCTAAAATGGGCATTGATACTGATGTTGTGTTAATGCTAAAGTTTATGTGAATTCTAATGATAATAATAAGGTAGACAATGATTATATTCATTCTAATGATAAAGGATTTGAATTTTATAATGCAGCTAAAGATAAATGGATTGATAGCTTACAAGTTAATTTTTCTATTGGTCAAACTTTGTATGGTGCCTCTGATTCTGATAACGAATAAAAAATAAGTAGTGATGAAGATAATATTAACGTATAAGTCAGTGAACAATTTGATAGTAGTTATGAGGAGGAAAGCGGCAAGAAGAGGGAAAAAAGATTATTAATGGATCCAACTACTGATTTTAAATGTAAGAGATTTAAAGTTGAAGTTGATGGTTCAATAAGTTTTGAAGAATGTCAAATTTTTAGTAAAATAAACACACTTTAAAGATATTTTACGAGAGTACGAAGTGAAACATAAATGTCATGTTAAAAGATATATTAATCATAAAAAGAAGGTTGAAATCATATGCATGGCTTATGGTTTTAATTGATGGATATACGATTGTCTTGTTCTTGGTAGTAAACATTCATGATTAAGTCTTTAAGGGACAAGCATTAGTGAATTTGACCTACAAGTATAAAAATTGTAAATTCAACATTGATAACAAAATTTGTTATCAATAATTAGTGTTGACCCAAACATTTCCAAAGAAGCACTTGAAACAATTTTAGATGATAAATTTAGGATTAAACCACATTAAATGCAACGAGTGAAAGTTAGGATAAAAGCTAAAGAGTTTGTGGATGGAAGTCAAAAGGAGTCTTTTAAAAAAAAAAATTAGGTGCATTTAACTATTGAAGCAACGAGTTTTAATATATTTTTAGGGCATAAAACAAAATAAATGTACATTCACCATAAAAATTTAAACATGTATGTTTGTTTGAAAACAATAAAGGAAGATTTTTTTTTTTTTTTATGAAGGCCTTTCATTAGGATTGATATATACTATCTCACGAGTCCATATAAAGATGTATTATTATATCAGTAATTGGTTTGGGTGGAAATAATCAACTGTTTTTCTATTGTTTATGCTATTGTTATTGTTGAGTGTAAAAATAACAAAACATGACATTAATTCTTATATGTTTTATATAAATACATAAAATATGAAATACATCAAAGATGATTTTACATAATATCTAACAAGTAAAAAGTAAACTTCAATTCAAACTTGATTTTTTTTTCAAACTTGCATTTTTTTTTGTATTCTCTAACTGTATTAATTCACTTGGTTAAGTATACCAAAAACGAGATTTTTTTTATTTACTGTGAAATGATATAAAAAAAATATTTTTTATTGAATGTAAAATAAGTTTTTGTAATGGTCCCAAACAATTTTCTAACTTCAATTTTGAATATACAAAAAAACTGTTTGGGGATATTTTTGAAAATAAATTCGAATGCATTTTTATTTAATGAAGGAATGAGAAGCACAAATATTTTTATATTAATTTTTAAATAATTATTGTTTTGTTTTATATCTTGGATTTTGTTAGAATTTCTATAGGTCTAATCAAGGCTTAGTTTGCGCAAGATGAACTTAGACTTGCCTTGATTTACATATGGATCACGGGCCTGATTCTGGTTCATGACAGCCTCGCTTTCTCTCGTAATCAACACAAAACAATACACAAACAACTTCTATTTATAATGTTATTAGCGAAGTAATCAAATAAAAGCTATAACGCATTATGTATACACACACTCATGTGGTATATTCTTTTAATTTTCTATTTTTTTTATCGTGGATATCCAGACAGCCTCATGTATTTTAATTAATCTTATGAATTTTAAAGTTAACGATTATGTAATTAAATCTCCAGTGATTTTGGAGTTTATAGAACTCGAATTAATAATTTCTAAATAATAAATTTAAAATTTGACCAATTAATCTATATTCTTTAAAATTAGTTGTCAAAAAATTCTCTGGAATCCCAAACTAGGTCGTGAACCGAAGAGGACAGGGAGAATGGTTTTCCGAGAGGAAAAGGCTTACAGCTATTGACATAACCAATGTTTATATATATATATAGCGGTACAAAACAGTTAACAATATTTTTATGCTGAATCGTATACAAACTAACCAGTTTCATATCCATGACAGAAGCTCCTTTTACTTCTGCTTCTGGCAACAATGAACACTCCCCAAATCTACTATTTATAATTATGGTTCTCGTTGCAGCGATATTTATCGTGATATTTTATTTACTTTTAGAATTTTGTTTGAGGCATTTAGAATATCGGCGCCATGCTCTTCGTAACCAAGATCATCGTCATCATCCTCATGATGTTGAAAGTGGGCAGGTAACTGGAAGACTCAAACCTGCTACGCTTTCCATGTTGAAATTATATTATGTTCAAATCGATGAAAGCTCAGTCAATTTTAGCAGTGGATGTGTGATATGCTTGGATGATTTTCAGAAAGGGGAGAGCTGCTGCGTTCTTTCCTCGTGCAAACATGTTTTCCACTCAGGATGTTTTATGCAATGGCTGGATAAGAATCAGAGCTGCCCTCTCTGACGAAATCCTGTATGATGACATGATTCCTTGTTTTCTTGATGAAAATCGATCTCACTCTAAGCTAGAAGATAAGAGAAACACCATCACGAAGATGGCGAGCAAGAACTAAAGCAAACCTAATTAAAGAAAAAGCAACGACATGCTTCTTTGTTATTAACTCTCAATTGTCAGCAGAAGAATTTTCCTTTGTTAAATTCTTTAGTTTAATTGTTCCTTAGAGCATCAAAAACTTTATAAATATGTTGTCAATGACACTAACAATCAATCCTGAATCATACATCTATGTCTCCTCGTAAACTTGCTGTCAAAATCCGAATCCTCTTCTTCTTAATTTACAGCAGAAACCACTATTCACTTGTTCAGGTTGAGAAGCGGTTATAAATAAAAATATTTGATTTATTTACTCGTTTATGTTTAATGATTTTATTTATTAAATTATTATTATTTATTTAATTAAATGATAATAAAAAAAATACACACACATTTGAATTAATAAAATTAAATAGAAAAAAATATCTCACAGTATTGCGCTTGTTAGAAATACTATCAAAAAATAAATATTTTTTATTTTTAAAAATAAAGTTCAATTATATTATAAAACATATATAAAAAAAATTATACATGAATTAGAATAATCTCTTCAAAAAATAAATACATGCAAAATAATATAAAAAAACTATTTAAAAAAGGCTAAAAGTTAAAAATTAGAGAGAAAGTGCCGGCGCATGAGTCCCCTTTTTTTTCTTTTTTTTTTAACTCAATTAGGGTGGACAACATGTCCTCCACCCCAATATTTTTTGAAAAAGAAAAATTCAAGACAAGGCATTGTCTGGTTTTGATAAATCTCAGCTATTGTGATAACTAGAAAAATAGAGTCTATTTTTTTTTTTTTTATCAACACACCTAGAAAAAAGCCTAAACATCTTGACAAACCCATAAATGACCTTAAAAAACAAAAAAAAAATATACAATAACTTGAAACAAAAAAAAAATTCCTGAGCTTAAATTCTGGTTTTTAAGCAATTTAAAAATAAAAAAAAATTTAAGTGGAACTCCTCTTATGAAATAAAATTTATTAATATCAAAATCAATCATTTTAATAATTGAAAATTATATTAATGTTGATTTTATTTTTTTATCGCTGGAATTCAACAATCTCTCTCTTTTTTCAAAGTAGAGACCAAATTTTAAAACATAAACTCCTATACAAAAATTTTATATCTTTTCCATTTTGATTCTCCTTTCAATCTTGTCCTTGTGAACAAATTTGATTCAATAAATAATCAGCTAATGTTAATGATAGTTAACATCTCTCTTTAACTCATCTAGATTACCATAATAATCAGTCAAATCAACTTCACAAGCTTTCAATAATTGATTAATTATTGCCTATAAGAAGACGAATATGAATTTGGGATCTGTTGGGAATTTTAGGGCACCTTTATGATTTTTTTTGATCAATTAAAGGGCTTTTGGCTAGTATTTGGACACTATATAACATTCAATTAATGTACAATGAAATTAACAAAAACATTAAAAGATTTGAGATTTGAGATGTAAACATTTTTCATAGTAAATAATCATAATTCATAGTAACTAAAAGGAGCTATACTTGATTGAAGGCTATGGCATCGTATTTTTTTTTTTCCTTACTAAATGAAATTTTCATGTACAATAAACATAATTTTTTATGTTTGTCCTGGTTTTTCGGGGTTTTAAAATATTTTTGTGACATAAAAAAATATTAAAACAACCCTAACAAAAATAGCTTATGCAAGAATATTTTAATTATTTTATTATATTTTTTTTTGTTATTTTTATGCAAGGGTGATAGGATCTTTTAAAGCATATATAAAATATTATTTTAATTAAAAAGTAGTTTGTGCCACCTATATTATTTGAGTAGTGTGTGCTAGGGGTGTTCAAAAAAACTGAATAACCGAAAAAACCGATGAAAAATTAACCGAGAAAACCGAATCGAGATGAAAAACCGATTACTAAAACAAAAAATCTTTCCGGTTCGGTTCGGTTCCGGTTTCACTACCAAAACCGGTGAACCGAACCGACTACCCATAAAAATAAAGCAGAAAGACAGAACGACCTAGTATAAATACTAACTAAATGATATTACATTTCACTTTTGCAGCCGCCGCCCACACCAAACCAGTCTTCTTCCTTTCCCCTTCAATTTTCATCTTCCCTGCCTCTTGCTCTTGCATGTGTCTCTTGAGTGACTTCACCAAAAGACTTCACCAAAGGACTTCACCAAAGACTTCACCAAAAGCAAAAGCAAACTCTCGATCAGTGAGCCATGGAGTTGATGCTTGCCTTCTGAAGCAAATGCCCTAGCCCCATCCAAAAGGCTCTTTCTTCGGGCTTCTTTAGCTAGTTCTACCATAATAGGATTGGTCCACCGGATTGCCCATGCCAGCTCTTTCGTGTGCTTGTGCCAGCGAAGCTTTCCCACGATTGGCAGCACAGGAGAATACATGCCAAGGTGCTTAATTAATGAACAAAACAACTCCCTCTAGCTTCTTCCCCCTCGCCGACGAGTCTATGGAAACGGGGAGGGTATTTCCATGCCATCGATGCCTATAAGGTCATGCTAAATCTTCCCAAACCGTAAGTCAATTTTAAATCAAAAACCAAAAAAACCCATGGGATTAGGTTTTCCGGTTTTTTCCTTAAAAAACCGAATTTAACCGAACCGGACTGGTTCGGTTTGAACCGGTTTTCGGTCTGGTTCAGTTTATTTTTTGCAACAATACTGTAATTCGGTTAAGTTGGTTTTTTGAGTCTAAACCGAACCGAACCGAACCGTGAACACCCCTAGTGTGTGCAGAGTCAAAACAGCTCTGAATGCTATTGTCCAGGGCGGCGTTTAATGCACCTCATCGCTCTTATCACAGTAATGAGATGCGTGCTGTTATAAGCCCGACGGTGGAGATCGAACCAAACATTTTTTCTTTCCTCTCTCTCCTCCTATAAAATTATGGTAGTCGTTGCAAAAAAAAAAAAAACAAAGAAGTCTGATTATTTTTTTGTTGAGTCAAATTAAGTCCTCATTCTTTTGATTACATTGTATTTGGTTTTGAATCATTTATTGAGTTATTTTTTTTGTAATTTCATCCATTTACATTTAATTTTTATATTAAATATGATCCTTATTTATTTCTTTTAATTTTTCTTACTCTTTTCTTAAATGAATATGATTTGATTTGATTTTTTTTTTATCAATTTTGGTTCTCTTTCTTTTTCAAATTTATATATCTTTTTTTTTTATTTCTTTTTTAAATCTTTTTTTTCCAAGCTTAATCCTAATTATTTTGGTTGGTTGGGACTTTTATGTTGTTATTTGGTTTTTGGTTTTGCCCTTTATGTTGTGATTCGACCTCATGATCTGTGATATAAGTTTTGATGATTAGACCGAGTTGGCTTCAATTTTTTTTTTTTAATTTCATCCATCATCATTGAATTCGTTATTGAAAATTGATATTCTTTGTTTTCTTACTTTTTTTTCTTTATAGAGTTATCTCGATATCATGTCTTGGATCATAAATTCAATAAGTTCACAAGGTTTGATTCCGATCTTTTTTTCATTGCTTTTTATTTTTTATTTTTTTCCCTTCAATATTAGGTTAGTTTGAAAATGAAGCTTCATGATTTTATTTAGTCTACTTTCCACGAATTTATCTCAATCCCACGACTATATTATAGAGTTCGTTTGATATTTTCTCAAGCCAAATGATAAAAAATTATAATGCTTGGTTTTTTTGGAGGATGTATTTTTAAAAATTCACCTATGTGATGACTCGGATAGAATTGAGTTAATTTTTTTAATTTTTTAATTCAACATTTTATTTGTTTGGAATTGAGATTCATATTTTTTTTTCATTTTTTTTCTATACAATTATCCTATTCTCATTTTATTTTAACTTTATTAACAAATAAGATCATTGAGATATTTTAAGAATATTATAAAAATATATTTTTATAATATTGACAAGCATTGTACTTTTGCATTGAATTGTTTCTTTTTTGTTTTATTTATTGTTGATATTTTTTAATTATATTATTAAATTAATTGAGTATTAAATTCATTCAAATAATGAATTAAATTTTAATTTTTTAAAAAAATATTTATATTATCATGATATCTTTTCTATGAATAAAAAATAAATAAATTCACCCAAGTCATATCGAGGTATATCCACACTATATGGCAAAGGTAAGAATTATTTCTTCCTAATCTAGCGAGGTCAATGGACCCCATGGATATTTTGTGGCATCGACAGTGGATTTCTTTACTAGATGATGCGCATGTCACCATGCAACTAGTACGCACCACCACCTTCCTCAGCATGGCAGTTAACATACTTCATTCTTTCAGAACAGTCTCGGCTCTCTTGACAGACTTTGGCTTATATCGAGGTAAACACTGAATCATCATCCTATCGAGGAGAGGGGAAGAAAAGAAAGATACGTAGAAAACATAATGCATTTTCTCAATCATAAGAAATTCTATTTCAGTTTTTTTATTTTTTTTTTTGTATTAAGGAAGGGCTCGCCTGAAGACCCCTTGATGGAAACTGTACATTTTTGTTTCTGTAAACTGATGTTTTTTTTCTTGATTTCACAACTGAGATTACAAGCATAGCTATAGACACACACCAGACCTTCCTTATCGAGTACGTAGGAAAAGTGTCAATACTCTAACAATGAGTGTGTACAAAGAGGAACGTAAATTCTATAATATAAAAACTGAAGTTCCAGACAGCTCCCCTTTTAAATGGAGTTTCAAAAAGGGAAAAACAAAGCTAAATTCTTAATGAACAAGTACATAAATATATTCCCTCACCAACTGAAAGGAAAGGGAGAGGGAAAAAGAAACAAGAAAAACCAATCAACGGCGGCGCCGCACGCCCCTAACCTCTCTTCTCCTCCGGTTGCCTTGCGTCCTTCCAAACGTCTTCACAAACCATTCAGGTATTCTTGCGAAAACTCTCAAGCCAACAACCACTCCTACCACAAGTCCACTTCCATATCCGATCGCAACTGCTATCCATTCAATATCTTTTGGAAGAATATTATTGAAGCCTTGATGTTTTGGCAAGTTTGGATGCTGTGGAGGTTCAGAACATTCGGATTTCTTTGGAAAATCTTTCATGTACAGTCCTGAGTTACCTTCGTATGAACTGTTATCGAAAGTATTAAATTGTTTTCCTTGTGGTATGGGACCCTCCAATTGATTATGAGAGACATTGAAGTATGCAAGGAATGTGAGCTGTGTCAAATGCTGAGGGATCTCTCCAGAGAGCATGTTTTGTGAAAGGTCTAATGATTCAAGATTTGCGAGGTTCCCCAACACTGACGGGATGTCACCTGAGAGATGGTTATTTGAAAGGTTAAGCGCATTAACCTTCTCAAGTGTCCCAATGGATTGTGGAATATCTCCTCGGAATGCATTGCTTGAGAGGTCAATGGCTGCAATCACATTTGGGATCTGCCAATATTTCATATACACGCCTTTGTTTGCCAAGTTAATTTCGTATCTGTAAGTAAAATCCCTGGAATAAACGGGCAACTGGAAAGTATGGATTGTCTGCATGTATGTGAACTCCTTATGATCAGAGAATCTCATACTTCTCAGGGTCTGAAAGAACTCTGATGGCAAGATACCCGTAAAATTGTTGTAGGAGAGGTCAATGATTTGCAACTTGCGAAACTCTAACATGGCACCAGGGCTTTTTATTGATCCAAAGAATTGATTAGATCGCAAAATGAGTACCTGCAGCTTAGGAAGATTTGCCAACCAATATGGGAATTTGTCGCTAATTCTATTGTAACTCAAATCCAAAATCTCCATCATCCTGCAATTTGTTAATGATCTTGGCAGCTGACCCTCCAGTTGATTGTGACTTAGATCAATCATTCTCAAGTTGCTTTCATCTCTGAATGCTTGAGGAATTCTTCCATGGAAGAAATTGTTTGATAGATTCAATACAAGCAGCGAATCACTGAAGTCACCTAAACAGTTTGGAAACATGCCACTCAATTTGTTGTAAGACAAATCAAGGAAACCAAGAGATCGCAAATTACACAGAGATGGTAAAATTTCTCCTGTCAGAGAGTTATTTGAAATACTATAACCGATGAGGGAAGGTGGTGGAATCGGGAGTTGACCTTCAAGCTTGTTAGAATCGAGTTCTAGCCACTGTAGCTTCGTCAAAAGAGAAAGCTTCCATGATTGCTCAAAGCCAATGAAAAGATTGTTTCGGAGAATCAAAATCGAGAGAGTTTTGTGACCTATGTCCCCTAGCCATTTCGGTATTTGGCCTTGAATCCTGTTGCGACCTAGATGCAAGTAGATCAATTCATCTTGGCTCCTGAGGAAATCTGGAAACTCACTTAAGTTGCAGTCACCTAATGCCAAATACTTGAACTTTGGAAGTGTAGTGTTATCACTGATATTAGTGAGCACAGTCAAATTGTTACGGCGTATTTGGAGCATTGTTAGGTGTTTGAGACTAGCAAACATGCTGAATTCTATAGTGCCACTCAACTGGTTGTACTCCAATTTGAGCTCTTCTAGATTCACAAGTTTGGACATAGACTCTGGAATTGGACCTTGCAACTCATTGTGTCTAAGATGCACGAGTGTGAGCTGGGTAAGGTTCGAGATCCATAATGGAATTTTCCCTGTTAGTCGATTATTGGAGAGATGTAATTGACTAAGTCGGGTCATGTTCCTAAGAGATAAAGGGATTTCACCAACTAAATTGATGTCTGAAAGACGTAAAGCTCTAATTTTGTTTAGGTTTCCTAGCCAAGACAAACCTGGGGAGATGAAACTGTTTTGAGACAAAGATAACACTTCAAGTTGGGTTAGGTTTGCCAACGAAAGAGGAACCTGACCTGAAAAATTGTTGTGTCCGAGATTTAGATAGCCTAGTTCGGTGAGATCACCGAAGGATGATGGAATTAGACCCTGTAAATTGCAGTCCTCGAGATTGAGAAATGTCAATGAAGACAAATTTGCGAGGGCATCAGGCACGGTAGAAGAAATGTTAACCGAGCTGAGATCAAGTTGCTCAAGCCCGGTGAAGTTTTGAGCTAGCCTTCTCAAGTCGAAGCTTCCGAGTTCCAACAAGTTTCTTGCAGATGAGTCAACATTTCGACCAAGATCAAGAGAAGTCAAGTGAGACAATTCTGTGATTTCTAAGGGAATTTCGCCGTAGAACATAGAATTGGAAAGATTGAGGTACGTCAGACTTGAGAGAAGGGCAAGTCGAGAAGGAACTTGAGAATAATTGAAGTCATTACCCCCCAGGTTAAGCCTTCGAAGATGAACAAGTTGAAAAAGGCTGCTCGTGGAGTTGATAGAACCATGGAGAGAACTACCTCCGAGGTCAAGGCCAATAACATAGCCAGTGTCCTCATCACACTCGACGCCATCCCATAAGCAACAATCACTGCTTTCTCCTCTGATCTTCCACGATGCAGTCTTTGGATAAGCGTAAGAACTAATGGAAGCGTTGTTGCTGATGGAAAAGCTTTGCATGAACTGCAACAAGGCAGATCTCTCGACGCCATGACAGAGTGGCTGCACGGTGTTTATTAAAAGAAACAATGGTGTCAAAAAGCACAAGAATGACAGAGGCCCATACGATGGTGAAGCCATAATGATGCTCCTTTCGATAATTTTTTGATGTTAGCTCAGAAGAGGGAGTTGAGAGCCTTTTATAGCAAAACAATGGCATTGACTGTGTGACATACAACACTGTGATTGTGAAGAACACAAAATCAGAAGAAATAAATTTGGTAAATTGTCCCATACGATGGCTTTAATTCAATTCTACTTATGGGACCAACCAATACGCTAGGAGGTTCGATTCCACGGGAAGAGAAATGACGACTTCTGTGTCTTCAAATTAATTCGATTATTTCCTGATGAACAGAGTGGATGGGGAAGCTGTGGAGGAGTTACTTGTAACCATGGGTACATCCGGGTGTTTCTTACTATATAAATGTTGATTTTAAAAATATTTTTTATTTAAAAATATTTTTTAAAAATTTATTTTTGACTTCGTCACATTAAAATATTTAAAAATATAAAAAATTAATTTAAAATAAAAAAATAAAAAAACTTACAAAATTACAAATTAAAACAGGCACTAACCATGAGTGGCGTGCCAAAAATTGAATAAAAAATCCATTTTGATACTCGATCTTTAAAAATAGCGCAATATATACCATTTAGGTCCCTTTTATTTTTTAAAAAAATCAATTTTCATACACAATTTTATTTGTGTTATTTTTTAGTTCTTGGTTAGAGAGGGAAAAGAAAGAGGGTTGCTGGATTTTGATGAGAAGAGAGAAATTCTGGCCATCAAAATGAGTTTTCTTGGTGTCTACAGGTTTTATGAGATGAGAGAGACTTCATAATGATTTTTTATAACCTTAATGTTATATGAAAAACTAGATCTGAGCTAAGAAAACCAAAATTAAACTAGTTTGACTTTAGATTTTTGGATCGTTTTATGGGTATTTGTAGTTGATGACATGATTTGTGAGTATTGATGAGATGTTTTTCAATAGAAATAACTTAGAAATTGAGTTTTTTTAGGTAAAAGACAAGTTCCTTGATTTTTCAGCCACAATTGTGTGGCAGGAATTTGGGCTTGCAGATAACATGTTGCCTATTAATTTTTTTTAAAAAAAATTAGGGTGGTCCCTTTAAAAAAATAAAAATAAAAATTAGCTCAGGCCCGTAAAGGCTTGCCAGTGCTCTGAGTCATAGGCCTACGAGTTTAGGTCTTTTTTTCTTTAAGTGTTAAATATAAATTTAAGGAAAAAAAATATTAAATGTAAATAAGTTTGTGGTTCATATCATGGATCTAACGAATTAAGCCACAAGAACTGAGCTATTTTTTTTATATATATAATATTGCTTTTTTGTTTTACTAGTGTCTTTTTTTATATCTTTTATTAAAATAATTAAAAAATTTATATTTCAATTAATATTTCTCACCGGTGATTTTGTTTTCTTATTTAACTTTTTTGGGATAGAGATTGTTTTTTTATGGCGGTTAGCGTATTTAATTTTTTAAAAAATTATTATGATTCTTCAATTTTATCTTAATATTTTTATAGACAAGAACTTTATTTTAAAAAATAAAAATGTTTATTTTCATATAATATTTATGATATGTGTTGCCTTGCATAATATTGTTTTTTCTTTTATTTTATTTTATTTAATTAATTTAATTTGTGTGTCTATTTTAAATATTATTTAATTGAATAAAAAATTAATTTTAATAAATAAAATTAGTAAAAACAACTGGATAAATATTCTGTTTATTAACACATTTGATTTTTCTATTTGATTTTTAGTTATTATTAATACCTTTTTTTCCATTTATTATCATACATAGCTCTTGATTTATTTGATTACATGTATGCATAAACTTTTCAATTTACACTTTAAATTTTATAAGTACAAAAATGCATCGAAAAAGCCTACATGTACAAATTTTTTATAAGAGAAAAAAATATATGGCCCACGGGTGATACGTCGTCTAATTTATTTTTTAAAAAAAAAACTAGAGAGGACAACATGATACAAGTTTTTTTATTATTATTAACACACATAGTTCTTGATTTTTTGAATTAAATATATGCATAAACTTTTTAATTTTCACTTAAAATTTTTTAAACTGCAAAAATATATTAAAAAAGCTTGTATAGAAAATGTTTTGTTAAGAATCAAAACATTTAACTTGTAGCAAAGCGCGAGGCAAGTTCAAGTATCTAGTATATAAAAATTATGTAGGGGTGACATTTAGTTTGATAAAAATGTTCTTAAATCTTAAAAAACATCACATGATTTTTTTTAAAAAAAACTAATTAGTGTTCATATCTTAAAAAAAGTTGCTACATGCAAAAATTAAACATACTTCCACTACATATAAGGAATTAATGATTTATTTTTCTATATATGATATTAAAGTCAATATGTAAATTCAACTTTCTAATTTTTATTCACTCATATATAATTCAAATCAAAACATAATACAATTATATTAAAATTTAGAATAATAATAATATTTCCACACGGTTATTATTTTGTAAGGGGCTTTATTGATTTCTTATATTATTTTTTACTTATATAGATGAAAAACAATTATAGCTTTTGATAAACTCTACTAAATATTAAAAAAAGACTTCTTAAAAGGTAGTATAAATTTTATAAGTGCTATAATATTTTTTTCTCAAATATGATAAATATGAACTTTTATAAAATAAAATGATTCATAAAAATTACAATTCTAATTTTTTCATGGGAAAAGTTAATAGAGCCATAAATAAAAAATAATAATTTCATATTTTACCAAAATTACTATAAATTGTTTTCTAAAAAGGCTCCCTAAATATAATTCAAAAATATTTTAATATATTTCTAAAAAAAAATCCTTGGGAAATAATTCAAAAATATTTTAATATAATAGTGATTATGGTCAAAGATGAAATTTTAGTTTTATAATATTGAAATATAAATATTATAATGTAAGGTCTAATTATGCTTTATCAAGTTTTAGAATTTATCAAGAATTTTCAACTATAGTTATTTACTAAATATTAGGTAATAAAAATTTAAAATTTAAAATTTAAAAATAATCAATAATAAATAATGGGAAACTACGAAACAATTTTCAAAAGTTTTTCTTTTTTTTAGTTCAATAATAAGAGTTATCTTTAAGGCAACTTAGTATCAACCAAGATTATTATTATTATTTTAAAAGATTCTAGAAACACACGTTCATGTCAAACTAATTTATTCATAAAAATAAAAATTCAAAGTCTAAATTAACATATATTAAAAAAGTCTTGGCATTTGTTTGTTTCTAGCAATGAATAATAAAATATCAAGATCTTTTTCACTTTAATCTTCAAAATTTTAGATTTTTATTTTGATTTTTTAATTTCAAGTTTATTTTTTTAAAATTTTATCCTCCAACATTAGATTTATTGAGTATTGAACTTCATAATTTTTATTTGATTTTTTTTTATGAAGTTATTTTAATCTCATTACCCGGATCACGAGTTTTACATGTTACCCTTATTTATTTGGGTCATTTTCTTGTTTTTTTTTAATTATTTTTTTCTCAACTTCATCCTTCAACGTTGAGTTGATTATAAATTAAGCTTCATGATTACCTTTTTGACTTGTTTTGTATGGAGTCATCATGATCTCATGACTCGAGTCGCGAGTTTTTTGGGTTAGCCAGATTGACATAGGTTTTTATGTTCTTTTTTTAATTAAATATATTTTTTAATTTCATCCTTCAACATTGGGTTGATTAAGTACTCGACTTTATATATATATATATATATATATATATATATATATATTGATATTGATTTATCATAGTCTCTTGATCCAGGTTTAATAAGTTGACCCAGGTCATTTTTTTTTATCAATTTAATTCTTCAACATTGAGTTGATTAGAATTTGAGTTTCATAATTTTATTTTTATTTTCTTTCCATTAGGTCATTACATTCTAATAACCTGGGTTTTAGGCCGGTTACCTTGGGTTTTTTTTTTAATCAATTTTTAGTTGATTTTTTTCAATCTTATTCTTTAATATTGAATTGATTGGGAATTAGACCTCATAATTTTTTTCAGTTTTCATTTTATGAGGTTATCCTGGTGTCATGATCAAAATCACGGGTTTGGTCAGTTGACTCGGGTTGAATAAGATGGCTTTCTGTATCATTTTTTAATTGTTTTTTTTTTATTTCATCCTTCAACATTGAATTGATTATGAATTGAGTTTCATAATTTATTTTAATTTATTTTCTATGAGGTTGTCCCGGTCTTATGACCTATGTTTGACAGATTAACTCGAGTTGACTCATTTTTAGTTAAATTTTGTTTTCAATTTCATCCTAAAACTTGGAGTTGATTGAGAATTGAGTTTAAAAAAAAAATTATTTTCTATAGGGTTATCAGGGTCTCTTGACCTGGGCAATGAAGTCAACAAGTAAAACTAAGTGGAACCGGGTTGATTTAATATGTTATCATTTCAATGTTTTTTTAAAAAAATTATCTTAATTGTTTTAGTCAAACTATAATTTTATTATTTATTCGAGTTATGTTTGAACCTACCAACGTAACTAAATTACATCAAGTCAATTTCTATACAATTTAGAAGAAAACAAATCTACCAAAAAATACATTGATAACACCTATATATATATATATATATATATATATATCCTACCTGCAGAGCAGCGGTTGCAATGATTCAACGATTTGCTTAAACGTATGGTCCAGCAAGAACCTGGGAAGTTTTTAAAGCTGATCATTCCTCTTCTGGGGAACCAAAGTCCATTCCTAAACATAATGTCCAACAAGAACTTGGAAATTTCTAAAGTTGATCCATTTCTTTTCGAGAACAAAAGTCCATTCCTTAAACATAAGGTCCAGCAAGAACTTGGAAATGACAAGTCCGTCTTCCACGTTATAAGTGTCCCATCCCTCTCCCGTTCAGCAGTCCAGTCATTCATGCATCAGACTTCAAAGCCAGCTTCGTTCAATCTGAAAATTTGCTCCATTGACCAAAAGAATCACAGTGATATACTAAATTAGCAATCCACGGTGTTTTTCGAGAATAACTACTGTATTTTTCCTGTATTTTTCCCATATAAATTAGCTTTTTTTTTTTTGGTTAATGGGTGGCTAGTAAGTCATATAACCCTCCATTGCAATTTTGCTGTCAGCATGATGGAAATACTGTACTGTAGCCATTAACAGTATTTTGTGAGAATAATTATATTATTTTTTCTACATGATTTATAAGTTTTTTTTTATTAATTAATGGAATATAGATCTCCCAACACAAAGTCGAGAAAATCTAGAGGGTGTTTGGTATTGCGGTAGCGGTTGTGGTTGTGGTTAAAAAAAAGTAGTTTTATAAAAAGTACTTTTAGTTGAGTTGATTTGAAAAAATAGATGTTTGGTTAAAACTGTGGTTGAAATTGAGGTTGAAGAAAAAGTAGTTTTAATGTGTTTGGTTAAAAATGCTTTTGAAATTGAGGTTATAAAATAATTTTAAAAAATATATATTAATATTGATGGTTTTTAATTTAAATATTATGGATTTAACTATTGCTATTACATCATGAAATAAATCACACTTTATATAAAAAAAATTACTTTAACAAAAAACTATCTACAATTTCATTATGTACAAAATTCATCCGACAAGAACTACAAAATTAGATAAAATATTATCAAAAATAAAATTAAGATTACAGTACGAGTAAATTTAATTCACCTTAAACTAATTCTTTTTTTAAAAAAGTTGTTGTTCACATTAACAATGCAAGTAAAATTAATTAAGTGTACTGGTTTAAAAAAAAAAAAAAAAAAACGTGTTCACCAAACAGTGGATCCCATGCTCCACTGTTCACTACAGTAGCATCATTTCACCGCGCAAAAAACAGGCATGAGCTACTTCTTATTTTCTAGCGTTTCAAACGTAGTAGCACGTGGGACCCAGTGAACAGTAACACGCGTTCATGTATTACCAAACAGCTTGTAGCTTCAACTCGCAGGAAACGTGGACGCCACCACGTTGCCAAACGGATTCCTAGAATGGAAGTTGAACCTCGACCTCATTACTTGAATCTTCAGATGAAAGTTTCAGTATTTTTCTTCCCCGAGCTTTGCCCACCAAATGAAATTTCGCTCGATTCTCCCTGCTAGTCTAGTCAACTTAATATATATTGTTTTTAACTTATCAATGCAACTACAACTCATGTTTATCATAATTTTAATTTAGTAATATGAGTTATGTTTAACTGAAAATAAAACTAGGCTAAAATTGAAGGCATTTTCACTATCTACAAACACAATTTATTATTCACTATAATATTGTAATTACATTTTTGCTTTTTTAAACAATTATCTTGGTGTTGGGGTAGTTTTGATTTCGACCCATTAATCATTAATGAATTGGCTAGGAATATATATGCCTTTTCAATTTGTTTTATCATAGTAAAATAATCTAATTATCCTCCAAATTATTTTTTTTAAAACTAGTTAAGATGGGTATTAATCTTTGCTTTTTATTTTTTAAAAATAAAGTAAAACGACAGGTTTATCATTGGAATAAAAAAATTAAACCATTCTTCTAATGATGTTTTTGTTTTTTCACTCTGACTTTTTTGTTATTACCAGTTTGAGCAATTTATTCTTTTTATACAAATTAAGTTTTAATTAAATAAAAAATATTGTTGTCATTTGGGAATCATATAGACGCGAGAAATGTCTGTTTACTTTGAGGATGAGAGGCAAATCAAGAAAGAAACCAAAAAAAAAAAAAAAAGGTTTCAAGACTACTACATGGTAGATCAAAGAGTAGCATTAGACACGTTTAAGGTCTTGGTCTCATGAAAAAAAAAAACTTGTTTTTTTTTTTTATATATTTAAGTTCGATTTTTTCTGTGTATGTCTGTTATCCTCACAGTGTCTTATATGTTTATTGAACTTGTAAAATATTTAGTGGACTCGAGAATTAGTTATGGTATGCGTAAACTGACCCGAACACCCCGAGTTATTATAAAAAAAAAGTGGCATTAGACCAAGGAATTACCAAGGAACTCACTCCAACACCCTCTTTCCTTCCTTTTGGAACCTTGTACAATAATGAAGAAGCACTCATAAAAGCACTTGTGAAAAATAAAATAAAAAATGAAACTAGAAACAAACATCCAAAAGAGAAGAAAAGGAGAAATAAGATTGTGATTATCTGGTAAGCTAACGTACGTGAAGCCCTCCTTCTTCCTTTTCCTGCAAATTCCTTTCGTCTCCTGCTACAAATGGAAGAGTGCTACAGTACTCGCTATGCATGGCCAGTAATGTTCACAAACACAAAAGAACAAGGATGCTCTGCAAAAACTTCTATCTTGCAGCTATTATAGCTAAAGAGCCATGGCAGTGAGCAAGAATGTGGATGCTCACCCAATCCCAAGGCTAGTTCCCGGATCAACCGCCTGAATGGAACAAGCTTAATAACTGTGGCAAAAATTCATTTGATTTTAGTAAATTAAGTTTTAAAAAACTCTGTTTAGGGAAATGAGTTTTAAAATTACCTTTCTTTTGAAAAAAAAGAAGAAGCAATAACCAGAAATATTTGGCGGATGCAATAACCACAAAAATAATAAATTACCTTTCTTTTTATTTTTCACTTGTCTTTTTTTTTTTTAATTTTGAAGTAAAGAACTAAATTTATGTTTAATAATTTGATAGTTTTTTTAAAAAAATATTTTTTAATTTAAATAAATCAAAATATTATTATTTTTTACATCTAGAACTATCAATGAGCACCTAAAAAAATAACAATTAAATTTTTTTAGACAAAAAAATTAAAAAAACATTTTAAAAAGTAGGTTAATCACAAAAACAAATACTTCCTATTAACTTAACCTAAAAGACAAAAAAGAAAAAAGAAAGTTTTAGACAATGTTGTTAAAAAAACAAGTTGACTCTTAAAATCTTACGATTTTACGAGTCAATATATATCTAATGTGTTAAATTGAATTAAAACTCGAAAATTAGTAAAATTGATAAACTCCATTCAAACTCGGTAAAATCGAACCAATTTTACAAGTTTGAAAAAAATTTAAAATTATATATTCGGGTAATCTACGCCTTAACATTTTCATTGTTTAAAATTTATATCTTGCAAAACTTGTGTAGTTTAATAATCAAGGGCTTAATTTTGACTATAATTATTATAATTTTTTTAGTAATACAAGTTATTTGTGGGTTTCATATCCGTAAAATTAAAATACTTATTCATTCTTTATAATTTTTTTTATGTAAACTATTAACATATCAATTGATATATTAATATGTTTTAGTTAGCAAATATATAGAATAATAGTTGTAAATTGACATGCTTGATATTTGAAAGAATTAATGTTAAATGGTCTATTAAAATTTAAAAAGACTCATTTCTTATAAATAACAAAGTAAGTAGATCGATTTGTTCAAGAAGTAGATGAATTAATGCGAATAAAATAAGGGTATTTGAACTTTTTTATTGTTTATTTTATTTTTATTTTAATTGTGTTATATTGTTAATTACTATTTAATTAAAATTATTAATATATAATTAGTTAAAATATTTTATTTATAATTTTATAATTTTATAATTTTATAATTTAAATTTACAATTCAAGTTTATATTTAATATTTCATGGCAAAAAAATATTTTTAACAACCTTCTTTTGACGTCCATTTCACACTACCCCCAGTTTTTCAACTTATAATTTAGCCTAATTATGCAATTTCCATCGGGTCCAGTGTTGAAGCTATTTAAGGATTGTAAAAAGATTTTTTGGGCTTGACATCAACTCATTAGGCTGAGCCGATTAGCAAAAGTGGGCGTACAAAGATATCAAATCGGAGCTTCTCCGTATCCCTGTATAAAATCTTGAAACTCATTAATGGTGTCACCGTATCTAAAGTTCAGAATTTGACAAGCCCGACACCTCCAAATAACACGGGTCTACACGAAGCCTCAACTTTTAGAAGTACAGAGTTATCAAGAATCAAGAATGAACAAGTAAATGTTCTGTTGTTTGCCGTCCCTGCACTTTGCTGAGTTAGATTAAAGTGTTTATTTCATCTGCAAATAAGGCATACATGGTGGTTTAGTTTTAAGCACGTTCGAACGATTCACCTAAAAAGCCAGCAACGATGGCTTGTAGCCCACTGACACGCTGTAGAGCAGAAGATACAGACTCTAACATGGGGGGTGGCGGACCATCTCCATGCTCAGGGCTAGCTGGATGCATAGTTTCGCCTACCAATGGCAAGAAAGTTGATGCATAATGGCTAAAAGATGACTGGCCACCGAATGAGCAGTGCCATTTCCCTACCTGCAAAGCCCTGCAGGAGGCAGCAGGACTTCGAAATCTTGAATAGACAAGTGTATTACTCGAAAGAAATTCATAAATTGAAAAGAAACGAAGAAAAAAAAGAGAAAAAAAAAAAACAGAGAGAGAGCAGTAAGGTAAGCATGTATAACACTTGTGGAAAGTAAAGGTGCAAGGAAACTGTAATCAAGAAAAGGGAGTTCATCCAATAGACTGATAATATCCCCTTACAAAAACCTCAAAAGAGAAATGGCAAACATTGATTAAACAAAGAAAAAACTCTGCTTTCATTTGCTATCGTCGTCGTCGTCGTCGTCGTCAAAATCACCTCCATCCTCATACTCCACATCTTCATCGAAATCCTCAATCTCCTCATCATCATCATCAACGTCCTCATCATCTTCTTCATCCTCATCACTGATCACTCTCTCGCTCTTCCCACGTGCCTCCACACGACCCATCTCTCCGAACCGACCAAATCTCAAATTCAAAGCCCCGTTAACGTCACTCACAAGAACAGCATTAGACTGACCCCCAAGTAAATTGAAGATGGGCTTTTGCTGTGGTTGGAATAGTGCAGGGTCAGAAATGAACTGGCTGGTGATGTTATTGGACCCACCTAAAAGAGAGCCGCGTAGGAGATGGAGAGGGAACGACTTGCCGTTCTTGAACAGCATCATCCCTGTTGCTGGGGTTGCCATTTGAGAGGAGAGACTGGAGAAGGGTTTTGCTTCCTCTGTTTTGGAGGCGGGTAGTGATCCTGTCCAGGGGCTTTATATAGGGAGGGTTTAGGGTTTTACGACGGTGGAGGGCATGAACACGTGGCAGTAGGGAAGGTTGAAGGAAGTTTCTAGAGACCGTGTTCGTGATGATTTGTTGAGGCCAAGTTGCTTTGCTAGAAACAGAATCACAGTATCAAGCTTGATTCTGATGAGGTGTTTGAATACAAATGCAAATCCTTCCCTGCAATGCTCCTTAATAAATATTGAAAGAATACCTCTTTTCAAGCAACAATTGAAACCAATTTAATTTGTGTAAAAGTATTCTATAAAAAATATATATTTTGATTTTTTTTATTTATCTTTTATAAAATATCTTATTAAAAAAATTGATGAATTTAAAAATATTTTACAATTTAATTTACTTATAATATCATTTAACATTCATGTCGCTATTACTACCATCACTATACACCTTATAATTACTGTGTTTGTCACTTTATTACCATCATCACCATCTTCATCATTGTTCTTAATTTAGAATCATTACCTTCATCTTTATCACTTCACAATAATCATCATTATCATCTCCATCAACGACACTATTCTGACATCTTCATCTTCACTTTAATCATTAGTATTAAAACTACTATCAATAATATATCATTTTCATTATTATATTATAATTATATTTTTCAAATATTTTTTTATCAAATATTTAAACATATTTTTCATGTAAAATAGTTTACAAAATTTTATGGTAAAAAAAAATGTATTCATTTCTAAAATATTTTCTATTAACAAATAATTTTATGCAAAACAAATATCCCTATGTTTTATTGTTTTAATTCTCAATGAAGGGCACCCCAACAAATAATTTGATAATTGTTAATATTAAATTAAAACTCATCAACCTTGAAGGGCTCGTTTGATGTTTAAAAAGATTTTTCTAAGAAATAATTTCAAATCTTGATAATAATATCTAAGAAAATTTTAATTTTTATAAATGCATTAAGCAACTTATAATATTGTCACTTTGTCACGAAAAACATGTAAACTAATTGTAACGAAGGTGAAAAAATAGTAGATGTATAAAAGATTGCTAAGCAATCTTTATAAGTACAATTAACAAAAATCTAAATTTTATTAGAAACATATGATAGAAATGCCTTGGTTGATCGTGGATTGGAATAGTAAAACTATCACTTTTCCCTTTTAAAAAACTTAACTATTTATTAGGGATAATTGATTATATTTACAAGCTTTATTGGTCATTATATAATTCATCTGGAGTAGTAGGTCTTTTTATTTTTTTTAATAGTATAATTACCTAAGTGTAGGGATTTTTTCAATGTTTCACTTTTCACAACACTATAAATGACTTTGTTGCTCTTAAAATAAAAAATTTCCTAGCCTTGCTTCCATAGGCTTATTCATACTTTTATTTTGGTTTTCTTGTGATTATCAAGTAGTCCTAAGAATAATTTGGTATGTGTGCGCGTGTAAAAAGGGTTTGTATATGTGTTGAACACGCTAGTGATTAAGCCACCTCGTCATGTTTAAGCGGCGCATGCAGTGGTTTATGGTTGCCAAAAAGGTGTTCTTCGATGTTTTATGATTTGACCTGGCAGGGTTTACCTCCATAGATGGTGCATATAGCATAATTCCCTCTAGTTTAACACTGATTTGTTTTTTTCCTTCTTTCCTCCTTGATTTTCGTGATTGACCTTCCCAATATTTCAGAGCAACCTTTCAATTTATTCTTTCTCTAGATTTGATTCATGTTTTTTCAATTGATATTCTTTTATTTGAATTATTTTATAAAATGAGATTTTAAAAGAAATTTTAATTTATTAATAGATGCAACATCATTACCAACAATCAAATTATCATCAATATGTACCTACTATTCCAATAACAAACACAATGCTCAAAGTCATTAGCTATAAAACCATATTTAATGATAGCATCGGTAATGGTAACAAACATATTTTTAGCAAAATAATGCTTCTCAAATGAAATTTTTATGTCATATTCTTATAATAAAAGAGCTAGCATTTTCAGGTGATGGAAGTGGAACACTAACATCAATTATGCAATCAACTTTGTCTTGAAAAAGAATATGATAGATTCAACGCTTTCAAATAGGAAAATTAGTACCGTTCAGTTTCTCAGTTTTGTTTAATTCCTGACTAATAATCTTATTAGCCAAAATTATGACAATTTAAAAAATTTTAATTAGACAACTAACCAATAATGGAGGACCTTGATATAATTATATATACCTTGTTTCACCTATATGTTGTTGACGTGACAAAGACTAAACTTGATGCTTATCTGTTGTGGAAAAAATTGAAATTATAACCATATTGATGAATTGAGAGGGAAGAAAAAAGAATGTACCAAGTTATATTCTACGAGGCAAATAAAAATTTATAAGAACCACAATAAAAACCTTAGGCTTTAATACCAATGATAGCTTATATAATTTATGCAAGAAAAAAAATTAATCTAAACAAAAGAAAAGAATTTGTTCTAGATTAGTGGGTGAGTGATTATAGGTTTTATAAATAAAAAAAAAGAAAAAAAAAGAGGATTTTTATGTGGTTTTTATTTTCTTTATTCAGTAGTTTTTATTTATATTAATGGAGGAGTTTGTTACCCCACTATGCTAAATATCTAGATAACTAACATTATTTTTTATGTTAATACTTCTAAAAATTAATGACCTTATCTCCTATAAAATCCATATTTACACATAAAATCCTAGTTAAATGCAACCACATAACAATCAGTTTGATCAAGTCAACTTGACCAAGACCAATAATACAGAGATATTATTGCAAGGTTCTCAAATTAACTTTTATCATTACATTTATTTAACTGGCCCTTTTATGAGGGTTATTTAGCCACTCTATTTAACAACTCATTTGGATGTTGCCATTATTATTTGGGTTTCAATCTAAATCCAACCTCATGCATCATTATTTTTAGAATTTTAGTAAATTTGAATCATTCATAGTTTTGTTATTCCAAAATTTGTTGGAATTTTGTTTAAAATCATTATTAATAAACACATTTGAGGCCGTCAAATTAAGGGGTCAACTCACTTTTAGGTTAGAAATTTGTTAGAATTTAATTTTTAATATAAGCTTTTTAACATAAAATATTAACATGATTTAAATAAATTATAGTGAATAAGAAACTAATCTCAAAGAACACTACCATTGATAAACATGTTTTTTAGAAACTCATAACCCTCTAAAAGTTTTATCCTCCATAGAAGATCAACAGGCTTTCCTAGTGGTTTATTTTGTGGAGATTTGAAAAACTAAAATTGAATCTAAAAGGCACTTAAGTTTTTAGAGGGTAGACCTAAGAAAATTAGATTTTTAGATAAACTCACATGCGTCTCAACTCGAGATCAAGTCGAGGCTTGGGTTTATTGTAAAATATTTTACTGGGCTTCAAAAGGCTATTTTTTGCCAACTTATTCTAAACTTGAGCTTGGGTTTATAATTTTATGGCCCATGAAGAATTAACTTTTGTTGGCCTATAGTTTTGCCCAATTCAACCAACGAATGATAAAATTTGATCAGTTTTTTTCCCAAAAAAGTTTTCTTTGAACATGAAAGGTTTTTTTACTTTAAAAGACAACCGATTTAAAGCTAAATCATTCTAGTTTAATTCTAGTTTTTTGAAGGGTAATCAAAGCTAATAGTAGAGGCTATTCCATTAGTTTTGGTTTCTAAAATTCTCTATAAAAGTGACACAATGTATAGCGTGGATCAAAACTAGGGTTTCTCAATCCCTAAAGGTTTAAAGCCCTTAATCGTAGAAAAAAAAAAATAGAATTCTCAAGTCCTAATATTAAAGCCCTTAATTGTAGAGAAAACTTTGTTATATTAAAAAAATATATAATTCAATAATCTTCAAATAAATAAACAAAAATAGACTGCAAGAATGTCTAAATATGGGAAAGACATCTTAATTAGTAAAATCATAAATAAATTAAAGGTTTTAACCTATATTGACCTTCGATCATGTGGATCAATTTTTATTTCTTGGGTTGGTCTACCTTGATCTGACAAAGCCCTATGGCCTTTGTAAAATTCATCTTCACCCTCCACATAGACAATTTGTTGTCTATGTGGATTTTCAATAATAGATCTAGAGTTAGGCTTGCTAAAAGATAAGTTTCTAGATGCATTCCTCTTCTTTTTATGATTCCTAATTACACTTACACATCTTAATTGATATATCTGCTTAGTTAAGTCTACTACATAATACTCTTGTTAATCAAGTATTTTCTTTTATAGGGTTTTTCACGTTGCTTCTCGAGCCCTTATAGTATCCTAGATGACCTTCACTTTTGCATCGTGAAATAGGTTGTTACATCTTCGTCCATCAAATAGACCAACCTATTGTGGTACTAATTGACGCGGTATATAACATGGATAAAAACTATGACTCTTTGAAACCTTCAATTTTTATAGCCCAAAACTATAGAAATAAAAAAACTAGGGTTCTCAAGCCTTAATGTTACAGCCTTGAACTATAAATGAAACTTTGATTAATTCAGAAAATTATTTAATTCAATAATCATCAAATAAAAAAATATTTCCTACAATAGTTTTTAAATACAAGAAAAATATCCTAATCAGTAAAATCATAATTAAATTTAAAATATTAATCTAAATAGGAAAAAAGAATCCAAATACAAGTGAAAAAAAGGTCTTGAATAGTAACTTTTAAACCTGATTTAAAGGCCTTATTAACCTCATATAATATGAAATTTTAACCCTATATAAAAAATAATCTTTAAAATTTTATGTCAAAATTTCAATTTAATTTAATGGTAAGATGATAAAGAATTATTCTTGTTTTACTAGACTATGTGATGGGCTCCTCTAGAACTCCTCAAGACTTGAAAAATCTTAATTATTAAGGAAATAATATAATAAAAATAATTATGATAAAAAAAGAGATCCTCATGTCAAAAAGAAAGACGGGTTGAAGAAAAGGCCTTTTTACACTCTTCTTTGCTTATATTTCTAGTTTTACTCTATTTTAAGCTCTATTTTTCCTTTTTATTTTCTTTTTATTCTAGAGTTGAGGATCATTTCTTATAGAAAGATAAATTCGTTGGACCTTATTTATAAATGCACTTAAATAAAAAGTTGTTGGAATACTTTGAAGTTTATATAAGTTAATTATTTTACACCGTAAAGAACAATACAATCCACATCACCAAGGAGTTCTATATTGGTAATGTGCTAAGTAAGCATCTTCAAAGTGAAACCCGTGAAGAGTGTCCAAGAGAAAAGGAGATCCCGAGGCAGGAACGGACTTATTAGAGTCGAACTAGATTTCTTGTGATGAGCTCTCCCAAAATCAGCATCACCTCCGGAGATTACCAGGAGCTATGAACAGCCAGCAAGCAAGCAGTGCAATCTTCGGATCAAGTTCTCTAACATGTTTCCACTTTCAGAAGTTCCCAAAAGAACTCATCCAGAAACTCCAAGTAAATCATAATCACGTAAGACAATGTCTAAATTCAACAACGACCATTTTCAAAATGAAAACTGAAAGCTGTCCCTTCGGTTATGTATCTATGAACAAAACTTAGAACACAGTTGCAGCCAGTACCTAGCATTTCAACATGATTGCAGGTTGCCGACACCATTTTCACATTGCAACTGAACAAGTACATAAAACTTTATGATCTCATCCTTATCTACATCCATGTACAGGTACAGCTTGGAAAAATTGATTACTCATATGTAAAGATGCTTTCCGTCACTTCTCAAAATTGATTACTCGTCGATAACTCATTTATATTGCGGCCATGGGTCCATTGCCTGATAAGTTATCACCCCCGTTTCCTGATATTTGGAATTTTTCAGTGTCCTGGACTCCAATTTGTGAAAACTGCTTCATTAGTATATCAATATAGGCAGGTAAGCAGTCCTTAAAACTCTTGGAGCAGCTCTTATCACCCTCATCAACATCCTGAACCCCACCGTTGACCAGACACCCTACCTGAGCACCATCCATGTAGGCTTTACATGCCACCAGAATATCATTAGCACGCTTGTGGAAATGACCCAGTACAAAATCCTCGAAATGCTGCGGCCAACCATGATTTGAATTGATTAGTTTTGAAATCTAAAGATACGCAAGCCTTTTCACCAACTTAGAAATCTCATGCACAGTTTGCTAGTATTAATGCAAGTCTGTGCTTGCTGGGTCTATGCACAAGAAACAATTACCGTTCAGACTGTTCCGGTTATTCATGGCGAGTACCCTTATCTGCCTAAACTTCCAATGGTTTTTTAACATATTTTCAATGTACTAAAAACTTCTCCAATTGGCAGTTTAGTGGTGGAACATAAGCAGTGAAAGAAACTTACCTTAGGCGGCCTCCTCATTGTGTAAGCCATTGTTTTCAGTGAAAAGCAAAAGGTACTCTCACTGTACTCCTGAGATCGCTTTTCACCATTTGCCGAACCACTCAATCGTTCATATCCAGGCTCATTAAAGAAGGGCTTCTGATTCAATATCAATGCCTGTATAGATACTAGAACTTGTAGCACAGTCGAGACTCCAGGCTGCCACATCTCATTCTTGTTACCCTGCCAGGTCCCAAGAAGGCTGAGGCATACTTTACCACAACTGTACAAGTTTGGGTTGAGTCGAAGACCACCAGAATGGTAGTAGACAAGCTAGCACAGACAAATCCAAAATTATGAGATGGAAAACTGTTCAACAGAAGATGAAAAAATAATACACACACAACCTCTATCACATACCGGTGGTACTTTGGGGTAGCCAGCAGGGAAAACAACATCAAAGAAAAAGAGACCATCGTGGTAGGGAGTACCCTCTGCTCCAATAATTACAGCCCGCAATAGGTCCATCCTTGTTTCATAAACCCTAACAAATATAGAATCTGTTGACATGATAATAGTAGGACAAACGTGAGAATGAATTATGCAAATATTGAAAATTTATAACCTATTAAAATCATAAAGTTTCTCTCGATAGTAAAGGGAAAAAAAGGCAACATGCTTAAGAGCATTAATGAAATAGAGGATGAGATAATAAATAAAAAGTCCTTGTGACATTTATTGTTAGCATTCACATAAACATCGGTACACCTTCACCAGTTCCCCCCTTGTGATTCTGAACAGGTAAACATTATGAACAACATGAAGGCTGCAGTGGGTAGGAGGTCCTTAGGAGAAGAAAAAAATGGGACCCAACATCCACTCAAACTTGCAATGGTAATTAATGATCAGAATCAGAAAGGTTAAAGCTTACCTGGCAAATCATTTTCCAGGATTCTCCACTCGTCCTGAATTCTCTTTGCCCAGGTCTTTGGTGGCTGCCAGAAAGAGGATGCTATAGCATTATGCAATCAAATCATTGATAGAAAAATAAAAGAAAAGTTAGCATGGTTGCATCTTCTAAAATACTCACCTGCTTCATCGAAGAACTATTAGTATAGTGATGATCTGAATGATCTTCGACTGTATCAAATTGTTTAAATTGTTGAAACTTCCTGAGGATATCATCTTTATCTACATTTTTTGGAGTTCCAGCTGCACTGTCTTCAGGAGGGATATGTAAAGCATCAAATGGATCATAGACATTTGGATGACTTGTATGGTTACCAAATGAGAAATTTAATTTTGACACCAATGAAGAGATGGAAGGGCTAATAATAGGAAAATGATCCAATCCACCAACAAATGGAGGAGCAGTATTGGTATGTCCCAAATGTGCTGGGCCAACTACATGAGGGAGCATAACACCGTCTAAGTGCTTTGCATAACCATATTCAGTCAAACTACTTGAAGAAACCAGGTCTGTTTTACTCTGGAAAGGTGCAAAATTCAAGGCACTCCCCCCATGTTGTGAAAAATTTTGTTCTTCCTTACCTTGGGCAGTTTGGGGAAGTGGCCAAGGAGAGGACAGGTTCGCTCCAGAATCATGACTCATGGAATCCATTGGGTTATGAAAACTTAAACCACTCACTGAACTCAGCTTCTTGGTTACATGGCCCGGCTTCAATGACCATGAACCACCACCATTAGATTGCATTTGATTGTTTGTATTGAAAGAATTAGTTCCATTAGCAGATTTCTTAGCATCATTATCAGAATTTGGCAACCAAGGAATGGGGGCCTCCACTCCAGGAGGAATATCCACCTTGTCAAAATGGGATTGTAAAAATGAATACTCATCAAAATCCATGAAGTCATCAGGATAAAGATCCATATGTGTGCCATCATCATAATCAAGACCATCCATGTTAATTATATTATTTTCTCCAGGGGAAGGACTGAAAAGACAACTGGAAATACCGTCCTAGAGAAAAATTAAAAATATCAATAAGAAAAGAAAAGAAACACCATATATTAGCTCTAACAGGGGTACAGTGTATAAACTAATATGTACCTTAGCTTGACTGTAGCCATCAGAGTTATCTTTTATGGATTTTCCTTTGTTCTTCAAGTCATTTTTCTTGTCAAGAATCGTCACATCAATGGCATCTTCTTCCTTGTCAACATCAATTATTTCATGAAGAATAACCTACAAAAAACATTTTTTTTACAAATACAGTGCATGAACTGATGGGAGTGAAAGGAAAGTGAAAGAAATTAAAGGTTAATGCCTTTTCTTTGAGAGTCAAGATGGGAAAAGGAAACTTTTCTAATGTTATCCTGAAGAGATTAAAAAAAAATTATATATTGATGAGAATGAAATGGAAAAGGATATAATTTATTGATTTCACTTTCTTTTCCACTCATGCCACGCAGCAAGAGAAATTTTTAATGAAGAAGTTTGATTCTTTTCTTTTCTTTTCCTCTCATTTTCTTTGCATTATTTCACTTGTTTCCCTTTGCAGATATAGATATCCTAAATAGTTTTAGAACAAAAAAGAGGAACCATGGAAAGAGATCAACATCATTTAGTAAACAGTAATTAAGAAAGCAACGTTAACAATACAAAGTGAATTTTTGATATATTTCTTGCACAAAACTTAAGAAGCTGGGAAAAATAATATAATACAACACTATAATTACAACAAGAACCTGACAGCAAAATAAGCTGAATACCAGATAGGTAGGTGTTATATTCCTGCTACTTAAACCATTTATCTCGAAGCATTTAAGGGAGTAGTCATTCTATTCCTGCCATGGAGTAGATAAATCCAATGATGCAGGGCTAAAACTGGCTCGTTATGGTACTGTAGCAGCAGCATTCCAGTAAAATTTCCAGCATTGTTATAAGGATTAAGAGTATCTAGTCTTTGCATTTATTTAATTTGTTCATGATTGCTTGTACAGCACAAATTAGGTAAAATGAAGATTATATGTGTTCTTGAGTTACTAGGATTTAGCCTCTTACAATTAGTTACCGTCTCAAATCCATATATATAGAAAAGGTTGGCTTTTCAAGTCTATCATGAACTTAGAATTTTGATAATTAAAGTGTTTAACAAGAAAAGAGGTATTATATTTGTTTCCCTCTGCAACCTTAAGTCTCAATGGAGTACCAAAATATATCCATGGCTCCATGCCTCATTGTGTTCCCCTACACAGCAATTAGTGTTGGAGCCAAAGACAATTCATAACTCTGCAACATACAAGATCACACAAGTTGAAGAGAATAAAGAGCAAAATTGCTGTGATTGCACCAGAAACAACATAAACTAGAAGCTCGTACTTATCTAAGCCTTTCAAAACACCCTTGAATCATAGAAATCTGTTTGAAACGGTCTCCCGTTGAAACTAGACCAATTGTTAATAGCAGCTGCAAAGTCTGAGGTTGTTTGCAACAATAAATTACTCTATTGGATGGAAAAGGAAATGAGATTGGATGAAGGAGAACCATGACCAAACACCATAAAAGAGCACCAAACTCCGATATAGTCCCAACCTTAAGATATTACAGGTCAATTTATCAAGTTCAACTAGTTGGTCTCTCTTTTCCCTTCTCTCTCTATTTGTGAGTAAGAAAGTAGTCTTTCTTAGTTTGAAATCTGGGGCTTACAAGATCCAGGACTCAGAGTTTTTAGTATTTCCTTGATTTTGAGCAGCTGTCCGAGGGCCTATGCACAAGTGCAAAGACAAGAACTGCTGAAGACATGTCTTCATTCCCAATTCTGCAGCTATAGCTAGGGCTTTGGAACACTAGTACCAAATGGCTAACATTTCCTCCCTTAGCGCTCTCCCTCCTTCACTTCATGAAGGGGGAAGATGCCCTCCACAAGGCTTTGCTTGTGGCAAACCAGGTTCATACTAAATTAAAACAAGGAATAGAATGAATTGGTGGATAGCTTTCTATCGGTTCCAAGTCCAAGTAAAGTTGGTTTGACCATGCCCATGGCTGGATATAGCAAGTGTGCAGCGCGCTCCCAACCTCTTCATAGGCCAAGGTGCAAAGTCCACGAGCAGTGGATTGAAGGATTCAAACAAACGATTCTATCCACTTTTAACCTAAGGACAGCACATACATTGGGTCATTCGGTCGCTACCTCAATCATAATCATAGTTTGCTATCTTCCTGAAGATAGCAAGCAGAAGAGCAATTAGGCGGTGTGTCACCCTCCTGAGTGGTATGGTATGAAGCCCGTAGAAAATGGCTCTAGGGAGATGCTTTGAATTAAGACCCCGAGTAGTTTACCGGACAAATTGAGTTGTCGATACCTTTCTTAGTGGAAGATCAGAATTTTCTTCATCACGAGACTGATTGGATCCGCAGAGGACACCCGAGAGACCTCCGCAAGGCAGGCTAAAAGAGTCAAGAGGACAACAAGCAAAGAGTTATGCTTTCATTTCTTTGTAGTTTGACACAGCATTTAGAGGGGCATGACAGCAGATAGGGACTACCCGCATGAATGAGTTATCACATTATTCACCTGCCATGAAAAATAAGCCATAGCTAGAGAAGAGGAAGAATCCAGCCCACTAGTAGTACTCATCCCTCCTACACTGGAGAACAGCTCCCTATTCCGTCAAAAGTGGGATCGGATTACCCAACCGACTAGGTTGGTTTACGGAGTGTTGGAATAGCTAAAGCCCACTCCGAATCAATCTTTCAATGTAGAATGTAAAATTGTTCAGATGTTAGTAATAAGTCAAACTTATTTGAGCATTCTTAATCCTAATTAGCTTTAAAAACTTTCCAAATCGTGCTCATTAATTCTAACCTAATCCCCAACCTAGTTTCATCTATCAAACCCTTCCTACAACTAACCATTTTAACTCCAAAACCATTACATTACCACAAAAGTAGTGTGCTTGAGAGGGCTACTTAATGATCCCAAGTCCTGACACCCTTAGAATAGGCCAAATGCAACACAAAACATTTTGATAAAAAAATAAAATAATAATCCAAACAATAGAAAGCAAAGCAGCCCACTTTTCCTACAAATGCAAGTTTCTAAAATATGTTGATCATTCCTTCTCTCCGAAAATAGCTTACTGTTAGCATTATAATTTCATTCAAACGCAGCCATTCTCACTAGTAAAGGCTCAAAAGGGGCACCACCTATCAGCAAACCTCTCCGAAATCTCAGCCCTTTTCCCATTATAACCAACTCAATTATTCAAGCAATCAACAAAAAGGCACCAACTTTGACAATCACAGAGACATTAAATCACCAGGAAAAAAGAATTAATCGGTAAAAAAATCAAGATAAATTCATGATCGGAATAAATGAATAAAAAGAAAAGAAAGGCTCGAAATTGAACAAAGACAACAACTTCTTTTACAAGAACCTGTTTGTTTTTTGGCTGTTTAGTGTGAGAGCGAGAAACAATCGGAGCTGGAGGAGGTGGGACTTCGATCACGTCAGGGTCCATGAACACTCTTTTTTTCCTGTTTCGTTAGTGAGAAAGTGAGAGGAAAAAAAAAGAAACAAAGAGGAATTCGAATTCAAGAAAAGGAAAGGTAAAGAAGGTATTGAAAGAGAAGAGAGACTTGGAATTCAAAGGGATGTGTAGCGGCGGCGGCGGCTTCATTGATGAAGATGATGATGATGATCGGCTTGTGGAAGAATGAAGAAAAAATGAATTGCGGCTCGGCTCGGCTTGGCTCGGTGAGAAGACAGAGAAAAGGGTTCAGTTTCGGTGATTTCAAGGCTTCGCGCCTAGCAAATGGGTAAAAGACAGAGATGGATGAGTAGCACACGAGTCTAGAGTTGCTTCCTGTTATGTGTCTTAAAATATTTTTTTATTTTATTTTTTTAGTATTTAATTGTAATTTTTGTTGGATTATCTTCCCAGTTACTATACTGATTATTGTGTCATTTTAAATAGATTTAAAAGTTTCGATGGAAAATCTCTCAACCGATGGATTACCAGTAACTGTTCCATCAATGGCTGAGATCAAAGAGAAAAGTTCGTAGAGGTAGTAGAAGAGTACTGACACAAGAGTTGGACCCTCTGTCTTTCTCCGTAGACTTTTGCGATTTTTCATGGATTGGTACGAGGATTTTCCACATGTACTAGTGGAAAGTCTGGTTATGGGACCCACTTCTTCATGGACTCCACGTAAGATATAGTACTTTTACTTTCTAGTGTTTTTTCTGAATTGTTTTTGTACCATTCTATTTCTATATGTTGATTAATTAAAATTAAATATTATTTATGGAAATTATTGGATGACAGTAAAATATGAATATTATTTCCCTTTTTCTTTTTATGTTTGTAATAAAAAATCAAATAAAATGCTATAAATT
>CM031969.1:38232824-38257863 GCA_018804465.1 Populus tomentosa | reverse complement strand
AAAGTTCTCGCCTCTACATGGCGAGAGTGGTTGAAGAAAATCCATATGAGGTAATGCAAGCCCAAAATCTGTGATTAGAAGTAGATTAAAAAAAGATGAAAGTTCATTTCCTTCATTTTGGTATACTTAAAACCTTGCACCAACAACTTCATATGTTGAGGCAATGAGCGAGATTTATTAATGATAATACCAAGTTTTATCAACTAATGGTCATAAACAATTTGTTAGAGATAGTAGCATTTGATGGCATGTTACTTAGGTGGATTGCAATAGCCCCTATATAATGTTCTTTATCTTTAATCATTATAGTTAATGTTAGAGGCTTACCGATGAATTTCAACTATGTAGAAACAACAACATAAAAGCATTATTGGGGTGGAAGAAAAGATCAAGGTATTAATAAAGCATGCCTTAATGACCATTGATCCACTATTCAACCTAAGTTTACTTAGTAAACCCCAGAACAAGGTTTTGGGTTTATGATTCAATGTTATAAGTGTGAGGAGCTTGGGTATTATGCCAATAAATGCTAAAATATAGCTAGTCATAATGGCAATAATATTTTTATAGAAGATGAGCCTAATAATAAGGAGGTTGTAACCTCTAATGATCTTATTTATGATGAAGTTGGAGATAAAAAGGTTATATAAGATGACAATGATCATTTTAAAAGGTTTGATAAGTTTTAAAAATGACTCGGGTAATGATTTGTTATACATTAACATATTCCACTTGACATGCATGATTAAAGAGAAGTTATGCAACCTGATTGTTGATAGTAGCCACTTGAAAATATGGTTTCAGAAAAGGCAATTTAGAAGTTATAACTCAAAAGAAATTTCCATACGAAGTATAATAAACTAACTTGACTGAAATGAGGAAGTGAGGTAACAATAAATAGATACAAGATGTTTGGTTTTGTTTTTTATAAGCAAAAAATGCTTTAATAATCTTAGTGTGATGCAATGTTTATTGATGAATATCATATAATGTTAGAGAGGTCTTGTTAGTATGATATGAATGTTGCATAAAACAAGCCTCACAGTACAAATACCTTTAACATTAAAGGGAAACATATGATGTTGACACCTAAAAAAAAGGGGTTAGTTATGTGGCTGAACTAGCTATAGAAACGAACTTATTATCCATGCTTTGGTTTTTGAAATAGGTAAAGAATGTACTGTAAGAAATAAAAAAATCAATCCCTTATTGGAACATGAGACATTTTGATGTTTAATTTAGTAAAGGTGTGAAGAGAGAATAATGTACTGTAAGAGAGAAATAATAATAGAAGTTAGGAGAGTGTATTTATGTAAGTTTCATGTGGTAATGTATCTGTATGTATGTGTGCCTGTGTGGAAAAAACATCCCCTCCTTTGTGGATGAGTGTATTTATACACTTATCATGGACTTCTTTCATGGAAAATAGTTGTATAAGTGGTGGAGCAACTCTGGACATAAGTTTTGGAGTTGATAATCCAATGGGTTGTTGTTGTGACATTACTATTGGTGGAGATAAAGATTAACTATTAGCTATTAGTGTAAAAATATAACATTATTGCCTACCTATATAAAATTAATATGCATAGAGAAACTTTTGTGTGCATGAATGTCAATAACACTTGAGAGAATATTAACCAAACTTAGGAAGAGTTCAAGTTGACTAAGAAAGTTGAGAAGTAATCGACCTATAGAGCAAAAAATATTGATCAAACAGAAGATATAAGTTGTGATCAACTAAAAAACAACAATTGATCACAAAGATAAAAGTTCATGTGATTAACTAGAAAACAAAATCTTATTCAGAATATGAGTCTTTAACATATTAAACTAGCAGGTATTACAAGCTATTTGTGATTCATATGATTGTTAGGAAGGAGATGCATATAGATTAAAATTCAAAGTGTATTAGAATTTATAATGTAAACTCCTTATATAGTATAAAAAGTTTGTAAAAGATTAGAATTAAAAGTTTATATTAAACTCAAACTCTATAATAATATAAAAGTTTATTTAGTTATTGGAAATGATGGCCAACCTTGCATGTATAATTGTTTTTAGCAATTTATCATTTATTTATCGCTTTTATTTTATTTATAGATTTTTCCTTTATTTTCTTATGTTTTCTTATATTTTTACCTAGTTAATCATATTGATCTAGATTATGTCAAATCAACAGATCAACATGACTAATAAAACCTACTTATTAACATAATAACATATTAGTCATCATGTCCTAAGGAAATTATATGGTAAACATATCATCATTATAATTTTATGGAGGGCAAGAACAAAGGTAAAAAAGTTTGTCAAGGGTAGTGAAAAATAGTTTTATAAATAGCTCCCTCTACATAGGTGATTTTATTACAATATTTTGATATTCTTTTAGTTTTTAATGAATATATACTTTAACTAATCTATGTCAACTTTATGCAGATGAGAACATTTATATCTCCTTAACATTATACCTAAAGTTAATGAGTTGATTGAAATATATGAATAAGATTGGTGATTTTCAATGTTAAATTGTTACATTTTCCTAGGAGATGCTATTTGAATTTATGGATCAATGTTGCTACTAATTTGAATGATTTTACTAAATATATTTGAATGTTGATGCTTTGGTTAAGAATGTTTGGATGTTGATGCATTATAAATGCTTTTGGTAGTTATGGATCAAAGCTACCTTATATTTTTTCATTTGTTTGACATGAACAACATAATAGATACAAACATTAATATCACACATGTTAAATTAACTCTTAACAATAATTTCACACTTGCAAAGCTAGCCTTCAAATTATGATTTTTTTTTTATCCAAACCCTACATAGTTCATCTTTCATTTTATTTAGTTCATCCAGTATTCGGTCGACATCATGAGAACCTCTTCCATTTATTGTAGTTAATTCAATTTCATTTATAGGTTTGCACCAATCAATGAAAATATTGTTACATGACATGTTATCACATCTGTGGAATAACTTGTTCTTACAACGTTTTTATTTTTGATATCCTTACAATTACTCTTTTTTCCACATTTCATGCACCTTTTGTTTTTGAACTTGAGTCCATCCAAACTATTATAACTTTATAAGCTACTTTGATGTAGATAATAACATTTTGATAGTGTTTATTTGTCAAATTTGATGGAGAATATGGTAGTGTATACTAGGTGATTGGTAGAGATTATTGCAATACATGTTGGGTTGTGCTTAGCAATGCTATTGGCTGGAGAATAGAGAACATATGGTGTTCTAGGACACTATTTAACTCATGTTATGCTTAATTTCATAAAAAAAACCTTGTCATTGCGGCTAACTTAATTTTTTTATAGCATAGCCCCCACCATTACTATTGGCTCAACTTTTCACATCATAACCCCTACTATTATGAGCATCTTAATTTTTTTAACATCAAAGCCCCCATTATTATGATTAGTTTAATTTTTAGCAGCATAGCCCCCGCCATTACAACCAATTTAATTTTGCATATCATAGCATTGTCAACACAATCAAATTAATTTTGCATCTCATACACATTTCCACAACATACATCATTTACAAATATTACACATTTTCATAATGTACATCGTTGACAATTATAGTTCAATTTCATTACATCCAACTTAATATTAATAACATAGCTCTCATCATTACGGTTGATTTAATTACACACACATACATAATTTATTTATACATTAAATTATTACACAAAACACTTCTTTAACTAAAAATAAGTTAGGGGATGAACATATCATATTAAACCATCCCTTAAATAAGAAATATACATACATACTCCTCTAAAGTATAACGATAATAATTCATCACAACATAAATCAATTCACATACATACAATTCATCATTACCATTAACACAAATCCCAACTCTATTTATATATATCCATCCTTCCAAAACACATCAATAGTGATTCAATACATCATAAATCAATTCACAATGATCGTCATCAAAATTATAGATGCAATTCATCATCATAACATACAATTAACATAAATTTTAGCCCTATTTATACATACCGAACCTTCCATCTAAGGTTGTCAAAAACATTTTTTTGACATGACACGGAAGATACAATATAAACTTGAATCGTAAAATCGCAAGTAAAATTTTTTTACTAGAAAAATCGTAAAATCACAAGTAAAATATTAAGGATATGACAAATATATTCCCAACTATTACACAGTTTTCTCTTTGCTAGCAAGAATCCTGAAAATTAAAGAGACTTGTTTTCTAGCCATAAACCCTGAAATATCTTTTGTAATCAACCCAGATTTCCATGGCCAATTATACAGTAGAGTTGCTATGCCATTCTCCTTTGCAACCATCATAAAGCCCCACCAAACTTCCACAAGCAAACGTGTATTATTCACATTGAGTTAAGCAATTTGTTTCAAACAGGTTAGGTTTCTAAAACAAAGAAAATACATTATCTGTAAGTATGCAAAACAAAGCAATTAATAATCACACAACAACCAAATAAATGTACTTAGTTCCCACAACATGCATGTCTACCCAAATAAACAGCAATGATGACATACATTAGTATTAACATCGTTTTAGATTCACACACAAGCAAGCAGCAGTGCTAAAAAAAAAGTTCAATTAATAAATAAAAGAAAGCTTCTTTAGCCATAGTAATCACAACCAAAATAATTGAGATTATCATGGAATTTTGCGGCATATAATTGATGCACATGCATGATATTGTTTTTCCTTTTCAAATAAGTTTATGTTTTCTTAGTACCTTATATTTGTTCCTTCAATATCTGGAGCATTAAAATAATTAAATAGAATCAGAATATAGTTGTTGATGGAAAGCCAGTCCTATGCTATGAGGCATATACACATCCTATGAGCATTTTGATAGGAATACATCCTCTTAATGCTAGGAAAAGTAGAGAATTGCATAGTTGTGATGGTTCCGCTGTTAAATTCAAAAGGTGAAGCGTAAACAAATTATGATGTCCACTTCAATTATGAAACTAATTGGAGACAGATGCATTTGGGAAGGTAGAAGGCCTACCCATATCCCGACAACAACATAGTGCAATTATAGAAATAAATTCATTACTAGATGACATTGTTCAACTCCCAAACAGAAATAGAATATAATTAATTTCCCAGAACTTTCCCAATACATCTTTGATCTGCTTCCTATCCTAGAAGTAAATCGCCAAGATACATGCACACAGCAGGATCCAGACGAAATACATAAATGCTAAAATCTCTAAGGGTTAGTATAATATCTAGAAAGAAAAGAAAAAACCTAGAAACCATTATCAATAGTAAATCCATAATCACCATAATATTGACAGAGATTCAATCAACTTGCTTTTTGTTATTATGTTTTTTTTAAAAATGAAATATAGTTTGATGATCTTGATCTTATTTTGGTAATTTTTGGGTACAAGCCAAAAGGTAAAGCAAATTCCAAGTATTTTGATAGGTACTCTTATTAGTTCAGTTACTAATTTCTTTCTCATGCAAGAACATAGAACTGACAAAATGAACCACCATTGAATAAAACACAAAACATGAATAAAACACACTACATATAACTGCAAGGAAACAATTCTCATGCAACAACAGCATCCTTATAAATTCTTACCTTCTTCTCGCTAAGAATATTTTGGTGAATGGAGAGTCGAAACGTGTAAAATCAAAGGCGCTGTTGGTGAGTGGAGAGTGGAACTGATTTCTCACTTCTCAGTCTGATTTCTTGATCTACTTGGCTGCTGGTGATATTGGGGTTCTTGCAGATTTGAATGGGGGAAAAGGGGAATGGAGACGTTGACAGGGAAAAGGGTAAAGTAAAAAAGACAATTCACATTGTTTTTCATTTTAGCTGAAATCGTGAACTCAGACCGGTTTTTATGTTTTTTACGGGTTGACCTAATTTTATGCAAGTTTAACTGATTGTACCAGTTTTTGAGTTTTAAACCCGATTTTTACATGTTTTATGCCTTTTGACTCGTAAAATCGCTAATTTTAGGAGTCAAAAACTCATTTTTAACAACCATGCTTTCATCACATCAAATTATCTTATTATTATATAAATTCTAGAACACTTTTGCATAAATTCATTCAAACTAATGTTTCTATCATTAATTCAAACGAACACATAACACTTCCAACAATTACAACAATCTAAAATATCAATTTCAAAAAATAAAAAAAAGTCAAATAAAGATAAGTCAAATAAAGATAAAGCCTCTTACCATTTTTAAATAACTAGATTGGATTTGATCGAATCAAATAACAAATGTTTAACACCCTCTTTCTATAAAGAGATAAACCTTTTTTCATCGAGTCTTCAACCATAAATATTTTTAGTTCAAATGCTTATTATAAATTTTTATTAGTTTAAACTATTTCTTAACATACTTGAACCCAAAGTATATATAGCTTTTTTTTAATGATAATAATAACAATAATAATTAGAAGTAATAATATTATAATTGCTTACACAAAAAATAATAAAAAAAAAGTTAGGTAAATAAGCATAAAAGTATAGTCACCATCATTGACTTAGGCCCCTTTTTATTTTTAAAAAAGCATTAACATAGTCATATGCTTTTGATGCCGTAGCACAACAGGCCGACCCAACATAAGGATTATCCATTCTGAAGTTCTTATTTTCTTTAATCGAAGAAAACTTAATTTTCATAATTTCTAAGGCAAAAAAAATAAACAAAATAGATGGTAGGAACAAATTATTTAATATTAATTTGAATAGTCATTTTATGAATATTTAAGTTTTTCAGCAACCGTCACCTTTTTCGTTTTAATTGCATGAATACGACCTTTCACAAAAGGGAAACTGGGAAAGACACAGGAAACTTCTCTCATGCCCGGGACGCCACGCTCTGAAGCACTTGAGGGGACTCTACATAATTGCTCAGATCTTCTGAACGTAGTTTCCAAATTCTCTTTAAAAAAAATGTTGAATATAGGTTCGGTTTCTTTTCTTTCTTTCTTTTTTGGTGATTTATAGTACGTTAACAGTGCTTGTATTTTGATTCATTTTTGCTCAAACATCAAATAATACTATCAAATTATTTAGGGTATTATCAGTTTTGCATCCAAACTATTTTTTTTTTTTCAATTTTATTACTAAATCATTTTGATTTTCCAACTAAGAATCCTGTTGGAATCACTTGATATAAAATGCTAAGTTTCATACAAAATGCTGTCATTTCCTCTCTAAAAAAAATAAAACCCGTCATGTGAGTCTCTTCTAACAATAGTTATTAACATAATTATTTCCTTCCCACGCATTACATGATATACTCTGGTCATTAACTAGAATTTTGTTCTTCTCATGCATCTACTTCAAGTGCAATTGAAACTCACAACATGCCTTGTGCATTTGAGAGTTCTTAGTTGTGTAGCAGAATTATTACAGGCTTAATCAAGATTTGAGTATAGTTTTTATCCTTGTGTGCTTAATTACCGGGCTAATGCTTCTTTGGCAACTTCGTGTCCTTAAGATTAAGGTGTTTGAGAGTCCAAGTAACGGTTGCTTTTCAAAGTATTTTTTATTTAGAAATATATTAAAATAAATTTTTATTTTTAAAAAATTATTTTTAACATCAGCAGATCAAAATTATCTAAAAACACCAAAAAATATTAATTTGAAATAAAAAAATAAAAAAAATTAAAATAAAAATTAAAATAAAAAAAAAACACTCTAAACATATCCACAATATCAAAGAAATTAGACCCGAAAACGATCAATAAGCCGGCGTGGATATGGATACAAAGCCTAGATTTTTCCCTTTCACAATTACCCGTACGGTGGGTTTGAATAACAAGGTGGAGATGTTATCTACGTAGAGTTACCTGCATCACGAGATGCATTATTTCCCTGGCAAACTATATATTTCCCTTTCTTATTTAAGTTGTCTTTATTGCTCGACAGAATTGAGACGTGCGGTCGTATGGCTTGAATGTGTGGTGACCTGAAACCGAGTGGCGGTGGTGACCGTGCTCATTGACAATGACGTGGAATAAAAGTACATTGGAAGGTTGAAGCAGTACGCTACCAGTCAAGGCACGGCTTTAGCCAGAGGGACCATGAGAGTGTGGCTGCAATTCCTGACTGCACCAATACGTTGTCAGGACGGGGACCAAAAAGCCCACTTGTGGTCACTTATTGCTGTCGTCCGAGAGTTACTGCTGTTGTCTTGCATGACCTTAACCGACTTTCGAAAGAAAGAAGATGAGATGTGCAGACCAGCATGGTCCCTTGCTCTGTTTTTCCCCTCTCAAATAACCATTGTTGTGATTTTGCTTGAATATTTGTTCAAAAGCTTTGATACAGACACGGGATAGGTCCAACGCATAGCAAAGTGAAAGCTTTGAATGAATATTGGGGAGATAAGCTATGAGTAGACCGGTGGGCGGGCTCTCAACCTCTTTCTAAGTTTTTATAGGTTGTTTTTTAAAATAATTTTTATTTATAAATTTATATAAATAATATTTAAGAAAAAAAATTATTTTTTATATCATTATATATAAAAATCTAAAAAAAAAAAAGAAGAATTTTTTATCAAACAACATTTCTAACCCGTCGCGAACACTTTTGAAGTGAGGGATATGATATTTTATATTAATGAAAAATGATGAAGTACGGTCATATGAAGTACTTGGTACGTGTGCACTTGAACGAATGTCATGTGATTAGACCATAAAACACTCTCATGAATTTAAGATAAAATAGCTTACATACTAAAATGGCCTAACAGATTAGATTTTTAATTTATTTTTTAAATATTATTAATTTAAATTTTATAAATTTTAAAATTATTAAAAATTTATATAATCATTAATTTTAGAGTCTATATAATTAATTAAAGTACATTTAAATTAACTTGAATATTTATATTAATTAAAAAAAAAATCCAACGTTAACAACCTTATTTCAAGAACAACGACTCGATATATATCCCATCGATTAGTCTTGATCTACCACATTTTTTGTTAATTCTTATGGGCTTAAAGCTTCATGTTGAGCCCTAAGTTCACGTTCATATCCATTTGAGCATCTTTTCTATCCAAGCAAAAGAACAAAATAACTTGTATCTTATTACATATAGGACAATTAACAAAAACCTAAAAAGACTCAGTATTTCACTATAATATATATAACATGCGAGGAGAAACACTATCTTGATCCTCTAAAATTGTTTTGATTTGTGGTTAGTCTTGAAAGTTTTTTTTTTACATACATGGATATAAAAATTTTAAGGTGTCAATAAAATATTTCGTCCCTTGATTAATTCTTGATTTGATAAAAAAAAGAAGTTAAGTTTTATTAATTTAAAATAATTAGTGCTACCAAGAACAAATTTGAAGCTTAAAAAAATATTTAGTCTTTTTTTGTCCAACATCAAGGATTGATTTATACAGTCAAAGAAAAGTTCATGTCCATTTTTATAATCTCATCCCTTAACTTCTTCTTTTTTCAATTTAATACATTTACATTGGTTTTATTTAGGAATTGATTTGGTAGTTTGTTTTAGTTGACTTCATATGAGTTCTTACAATATTGAGGGAAACTTTCAATGCTTTGTTGATACTTGGTTTTGAAAAATAAAATAAGATTAAGATGATTTAGAACAATTAAGCATTAAAGTACCAAAATTGATACTAAAACAAGTATGATAACCAGGGTAAATATGCAAGGTAAATTAGCAAGTGCGTCTATTACATGAGCAAATGTGTGGGGGAAGCCTGTCGTGTCCCTATGATGCGTGCGACTTTTCATGGTGGCTAAATGTTGACTTTCATGATGACATTGAAATCAACATACAACACTCTTCCCAATGTTAGGGTTCTGACGGTTTTTTTTCTTCTCTTTTTTCACTCTTGTCTTCTCGGGAATTGTGCTGACTTGCAAAAATTAAAAGGTGTCCTACCATTTTATTTTTGTATCAATCTAGTCCCTATTCTTTTTATTCATATTTATTTTGTTTTAAATCTTTTTTTATTGATTATTTTTCAATTTTATCCCTTATTATTTGGATTTATTTTATTTTTATATTAAATTTAGTCCTTATTTTTTTGTTCTATTTTTTTTGTTTTGAATCCATTTTTTATTGATTTTTTGTTTCAATTTTATCTTTTAGCATTTTATTGGTAAGGAATTTTGCTTGATGATTTTTTCGGGTTTGCCTTTTATAGGGTTAGTCTTATAGTAGTGACCTAGGTCACGAGTTTCAAATATTAGCTTGAGTTGATTTTTAGTTTTTTTTTTTAAATTAATATTTTTTTTCAATTCCATCTTTAAACATTGAGTTGATTGAGGATTGGACTTCGTGATTTTTTTCACTTTTTTTTTTATCTATTAGATTATTCCGATCTCATATTTAGGGTCGTGAGCTTGGTGGGTTAACCTGAGTTTTTTTTTTTTGTTGCTTTTTCTTTAGTTTCTCACTTCAACAATAATTAAGTTGTTTAAGAATTGATCTTCAAAGTTTATTCAATTGTTTTCTAAGAGGTTATTCCGATCTCACGAACAGGTCGTGGATTTGACAGGCTGACTCGGATGAATTCGAGTTGAGATTTTTTGTTCTTTTTTAATTTGCTCTTTTTTTTTCTTTTTTCTTTTTTTAAGTTTGTCCTTCAACATTTGATTTACTAGGAATTGAACTTTAGATTTTTTTCTTTTGATGAAGTTATCACATTCTTATTTAATTTTTGTTTCATTATCAAATAAAATTATGAAGACTTTTTAAAAATATTAGGAGGAAGTCTTTTTGTAATGTTGGCAAACATTTATTTTTTTAGTTGATTATTGTTACTTTTTTTTGTTTAATTTAATTTTATTTATTGTTATTTTCTTTTTTAATTATATTATTAAATTAATTCAACTTATTAAATCCAATTAATAATTAGAGTCTCCAAATTATTACTTCTTTTAAAACTAGTGTCACCTAAGCATTCTGAAAAGCCTGAGCCACCACCTACTCATTATATTTAGAAAATATGAAACAAGAAAAGAACAATCATGGTATGTGGAGATATTTTTTATTTTTAATATGAAGATTAGTTTTTCAATTTTAGTATTTAGTTAGTGTTAATAATATTTTTAATTTATATTTATTTTTCATTTATTTTATTAAACATAAACATCCTTTTTTTTTTCAATTAAAAAAAATAATCATGACTTCCAAACAAGCATTATTGACACAGGCGATTTCTTCTCTTGCGTTAAAGATTAACTATGAAATTGAAATTAGTATCTACTGAACATTATTCACCATGGAAATGCAATGGAGTCACAATAATATGGCATATTTCCATCACTCCATGTCACCTTGGCATAAGTAATAACCATCTTGCTGAAGAAATTACACTTCCAATCTGCATGAAAACACCAGCAAGTATGGAAGGCAACCCAAGCTATCCAAACAGAACTAGAAATGTTAAGTTCATAGGAAATTATCATATGTAGTTATATACCGAATCCAAAAACATGTAAGAAAGAAAAGATCTGTTAACTGGTACACAGGAAGGAGGGGTGAGCAAAAACACTAAAAAACTAATCAAACTAAGAAAGCCAGAAAAAATAACTGAAAAAATCAAACCGTGAATAAAACCACTTTGTGTCTGGTTCGATTCGGTTTTGGTTTTATGAGCTTAAAACCGAAAAAATTGAACCGAACCGAACCCAAACGAGCGAAAAAGAAAAAAACCGAGTCAAATCGAAAAAAACCAAGTCAAACCGGTTTTTGTTCTAAAATAACCAAACTAAACCAAAACTGGTTAGTTTGAACTGGTTCCAATTTGGTTTCGGTTTTTTTATATAAAAAAAACCATTTTGGTTATTTGTTTTTTATAAAATCTGAACCGAACCGAAAATGATCACTCCTAGCTAGTAGGAAGTTCTGGTAGAAGTAGGAAGTTTTGGTAGAAGGGAGAATGAACCAAAACAAGAGTGCATGGGTTATTCAAAATTCTGATGAAATGATAAGTGCGGAAACCCTCATGCTTACAGGTTATCTGACAAATAGAATCTGCTCAACCCTCATGCTTATCAAGTTTTACATGACACAGTATTGCATTGTTGCTCCTTCCAATCTTGCTAACAGGGACAACTACCAAAATATGTAGGCCTTCCAAGTCATCGATCCATCATGCAACTCATATGTAAGAAATCAAAATTCATGATACTCAATAGCTCGAGGCAAAACCACACAAATGTGGTTACTAATAAGAACAAGAATCCCACACATTAGAATATAATAGATTACACCATAAGAATTCACAGTTTTATAGACGGAAATATTCCATCGGTGTGTGACTGTAAAATCATCAGTAAATTATTTATCGACTAAATTACTGACAGAATACGTCCGTCGGCTTACCTTTCGTTGGTGATTTCACATTCTGTCGCTATATTGGTTGGAAAAACAAAAAAAACATTTACCGATGGTTTTATAGATGAAATTTACGCGCCGAAAAAAACAGTTTTCCACTTGAAAAAAACGGTTACATTCCGTCGGTAACTTGGTCAGTGAATTGTTGAAATACCGACCGAATCTATCCGTCCGTCAATTCATCGGTAAGTTAAAAAATTGATGGAATAAGTCTGTCGGTAAATCTGTTGGTGAGTCATAAAAATACCGACCGAATTTATCCGTCTGAAAATTTATCGGTGATGGTCGCAGCTACTGTCTAATGTCGACGGATTAATTCTATCGGTAAATCCCTCTGTAATTTTTTTTAATTTTTTTAAATTATTTAGAATACATAATATAAAATGATATAAATTAATGGTAATAAAAACCAATTATGCAAATAAAATTTATATTAAGCATCAAAACAAAAAATGAAAGATAAATAATATTCATTACAAAATGAATGTGTTTCAAAAAAACATTAAATGAAATTTTAAATGTAAATAATGTTTATTAAAAATTAATATAAAGGAGGAGAAGAAGGAAGAGGAGGCTGGCTGTTATGCGGCTAAAAAGGATTTGGTGCACATGTTCCACCTTGTACCATGTTCATGACCATTTGACAAAGCTCTTCATAGGCCGCTCTTTGTCATTCAGACTCCGCTCTGTGTTGTTCAAACTCCGCTCTTTGTTGTTCAGATGCCACTCTTTGTTGTTCTACGAGTTGTGTGTATGCCTCTAATAGGTGGTCGTACTTTTCGGTGAGCAGAGCCGTGTGTTGCTGCAAGGCCATGAACTCCTTAAATTGGGAGCTCGATACTAATTGGGAGCTCCCGACAGTTGAAGCATTACGGGCCGACCGCAAGTTTTCGGCTGTAGTGTTGGAGAGCCTATAAACCTGATTTTTATCGGGTCCACCTAACCATCCAGCCTCCATCCACAAATCCGGATTGAATTCCGGATGGGTCAAAGGATCGTACCCGTATCTCTCCCTTAACCGATTATTATAGGTATCCTGAAAATAAAAAAAGCAATCATCATATTCAATTCAATAAACATAATAATAACTTACAAAATAAAATGGTTGAATAAAATGTTGAGCATGGCTATCAACGAACTGTTGCACCCCTTTTTGGCGATCTTGACTCTGCACGTGCGTCTCCACAAACAGCTCCATAGGGCTCGGCTCACGTCCAAGAGACGTAGCCTATAATGAAAAAAATTTATTAACAACAAATTAATTGAACGATATATTTCATTTAAATTAATCTTACCATCCGTTTTGCATGTGCAGCAAACGGAACGGAGCCGCCAGTGTGCGTTGTTATCGAGCCATGAATTGGCCAATTCTGGTTGCCAGCACCGGACTGTGAGCGTCGTGTGAACCGCTCAGACGTCACGTGCTGAAGATAGTGCAGCCATATATCCTCTGGGCCATATAATTTTCAGCTTACTCGCGCGGCCTCAATGTTTGTGAACCTGAAAAGAAATGAAATTAATTAATCTCCATCGACTTCATAAATTATGTTTTAAATTTGTTTTTTTTTAAAAAAAAAACTAAAACCTTAACAAACTTACATTGAAATATCGTCCTTCTATTGTGCCTCGTACTTACGGGTAAATTGATTCCGCTACGAAGGCATGCCTCTTCTGCTATGTGAAACAGCGCTGGAAGAGGCAGCATCAGTTGACGGCGCAAATGGTGTAGGTGCCTCTTCTTGAGAGACACTTAAGGAAATATCTTCCTCGCTGCTAAACGAATTTGATGCGACTGAATGTGAAGTTCTAGTTTTTATTCTGTGCTTCTAACCAATTTTATATAAATAATTATATAATTAAATTCAAATGTTAAAAAAAATTTGGCAGCACCTCCCCTATACTGGGATACTACCCAAATCCACAAACCTGCAAATATTAACAATAGCCACAACTAATTGACCCAATCTATACTAATTATTCCAACATATTCAATTACTAATCCTAAGGTAAATTCAACATTAACAATTACAATTCAACAAATTATTCAATAATTATGCCAATACAACAAAACAATAAATTCAAAATAAATAGAAACAATTAAACACAAATCATGCAATAATAGAGTAAAATTAATAATTCTTCCAACATATTCAATTACTAATTCTATGGTAAATTCAACATTAACAATATTAATTCAACAAATTATTAAATAATTATGTCAATTCAACAATAAAATATATTCAATAAATTAAAAAAGAATTATAAACTAACAATTAAAAACAATGGAAATAATTAAACACAAATCATGCAATAATAGAGTAAAATTACTAATTATTCCAACATATGCAATTACTAATTCTAAGATAAATTCAACATTAACAACAAATATTCAATAAATTAACTAATAACAATTATCCCTATACAACAATAAAAAATATTCAATAAATTAAAAAAAAAACTATAGACTTTAGGGAAGAAATATGCATACCTTAATAATGTGTTGAAACAAAAAATTTATCTACATTACAAAAAATTTCAATGAAACAAAAAGCATAAAAAGCATAAAAATAACTATAAATAAAATAAAATGAAATAGAAAAAACCATATACCCTTTAACCCTTTAATGTGATGAAGATTCACAACCAAGTTTGCTAGAGATTCAACAAAGCTTGAAGATTTGAAAGGAAAAAAAATCAAAACCTTGAAGATTCTAAGGTGAGAAACGAAAGAGAAGAAAAAATGAACTGAAGGGGCAGACGCAAGAACTTATAGTGCAGTTTTACCGACGGATTCACCGACGGAAATATAAAATTATTATTATTTAAATTAAATCTGTCGGTAACGTGCTAACAATCCGTCGGTAATTTTTAAATTTCGTACTGAATTTTTTAATTACCCTCCATATTTTTCACGGTCCGTCGGTGATTCCGTCGGTAAGCTGACACGGTCAGAGGTGCATTTAATTCACACCCTTTGGAATTCGCACATTCCGTCAGTATTTTTGTCGGTAAAATTTGCCCACCAATGGACGTATTTTGTCGGTATTGATGTCGATAACGCCGTCGGTATGGACGTTGGTGATTGTGGTATTTTGTTGTAATTATTTTCAAACTCTTTGTGAGATGCCGACGGACGGTGGTCCGTCGGTATGGACGTCGGTGATTGTGGCATTTTGTTGTAATTTATTTTGAACTCTCTGTGAGATGCCGACAGACGGTTGTCCGTCGGTATGGCCGTCGGTGATTATGACATTTTGTTGTAATTATTTTTGAACTCTCTGTCAAATGCCGACGGACGGTGGTCCGTTGGTATGGACATCGGTGAATGTTCAATATACAAGAGATGTTGTGTTTGTATTTTCTATTTACCTTCCTGCAAAAAATTCAATGTTAAACTGTCCATCGCACAAAACAATAGCAACAGTGCTTAAACAATAAATATATATTTCGTGTTACAAAATAAATCATCCATAATGTAAATTACATGAAGAAAAGGGTTTTACACAGGGCTTCGTTTTGATAGTTAGTCAGAATTATCTTCTTCTTCGTCATCAATTGAATAGTCATCACCTTCATCGCAATCTTTAATATGGATATGATCTTCTTCATCGACATTTCCTTGTCCGCTAGAGCTAAAAACAACGTTCAACTCCTTTACATCAACATCAACAAGACTATCATCGGAAACTCAAAAATTTGAATTTTCTTCCAATTCAATCGAAGGAGCAACTCGATATGGTTCAACCAACTTACTAACTTGAAAGACTTCATCCTGCACACTTGTGTCTTCGTTCTCATCCTGAACAACCTCGACTCGACCCCGTGGTTTCGTTTTTAAAACGGACAACCAATCAACTCTTGATCAATCCTTTCTAAATGAAGGGGTGTATATGTAATAAACTTCAAATCTGGGAAAAGATGAGAAAATTAAGCTGGAAAATCATTGATAGTCCACATCAAAGCCGCCCTCATAAGGAAATTTTATTTCCTCGATATAACATAAGTCAGAGCTCCGGAGGACTACAAATGCGCCAGCTCATCAATCAACGGTCGAAGACAAACATCTATATTCCGCCCCGGGTTGCTTGGACCGGGTATGACAGTAGATAAAAACATGAACTCCGGCCTCATACACATTCCCGGTGGCAAGTTATAAACTGTGAGTATGACCAGCCAACAAGAATAGGGAGCAGAAAATGACCCAAATGGGTTGAATCCGTCTGTACACAACCCAAGACGGACATTCCTTGATTCAGCTGAAAAGTCAGGATGCACACTGTTAAAGCGTTTCCACGCTTCACCGTCAGAAGGATGCACCATCACACCATCAACCGCATCATGTATTTGGTGCCATGTCATGTGCTCAACAGTCCTTAGTGACATGAATAACCTATGCAGTCTAGGTGTGATCGGGAAATATCTAAGTTTTTTATACGCCACTAGAGTCTTTCCCTTGCCAATTCTGGATTTGTAACGGGAATGCCCGCATGTCATGCACTCAGTCATCTCAGTATTTTCAAGGTAGTATAACATGCAGAAGTTAGGGCACATGTCAATTTTCTGGTATCCTAAATAGAGGGGTTTCATCATGGACTTCGCAGCATAGAAGTTCTTTTTCAGCCTGTTCCCTTCAGGTAAAATGCTTCTTGCCCAATCAATAATTTTGTCATACCCGGCCTCACTCAACCCGTGATCTGACTTGATGGTGAACACCTATGCCACAGCCAATAATTTATTGTGGTTTATGCAGCCATCCCATAATGGTTCGTTAGAATCTTTTAACAAATCAGAAAACCTAGTTGCCTCTGCATTAGGTTCTTCTTCTACGATTGGACATTGAGTGGCATTACCTTGATTCATTCTCATTGCATCCATAACCATATTTCTGTAAGGATTAGTGTTGTCATTTGCTGTTTCATGCACGTTTCTAGCACTAGAAGTTGACCCAACCACCGTTTCTCCCATTCTTCTATTACTAACAAATACCTTTCCATGTGCATACCAACACTGGTAATCCTCCATAAACCCTTTGTGTAGAAGATGCATCATTACAACATCTGGATGCAGATACTTTTTATTTTGACACTTCCTGCATGGACACCTAATACCGCCTCCAGTAAAATTTCTAGAAATAGATGTTGCGAAATTAATAAAACCTTGAACTCCATTACAATAATCCATCCTCCGCAATCCTTGGGGTGAATCTAGATACATCCATGAACGATCATCCATGACTTCTATCGAACCTCTATAAAATTATGATGACATCATGTATTAATTAACTAAGTTAGGTAAATAAACTTGCAAAAATATTACATTACCTCGAGATTATCCAACAAACCAATCACAACTTCTCATAAATATTAAATATTCATTATCATTTATCAACGTCCATACAAATTAATATATATAAATTAACAGAAATTACCACTCTGCAATACCATCAATAAAACTTAAAAAGGACCCATTAAGCAAGCTATTAATTATTTCAAAACAGAACATGTAATTCGGTAATTCCATAAAGTTTTAACAATTTACAAACAAATACAATCTTAAAAAATCTAAAACAAACCATAACAGATATAAAATTATACATTCATATACTACAAGTTTGTTTGAGAAATAACAATAAAACACGTACATCTACTAACAAAAATACATATACTAAAAAAAAAATTGACATTTAAATGTTAAAATTTAAATAGATAGAATTACTTACAAAAATTAATAAAATCCGTCCGTAAATCAGAACACAGATGCTGTGACCACAAAACTTCAAGAAATACAACTTGTTGTGCTGAGATGAGGAAGAATTTTGTTTGAGTGCGAGGGGGGCTGGTTATTTGCAGATGATTAGGAAGAAAAAGGCGAAATGGGGGAGGAGAGGGTCGGCAGAGGGGCCATACATTAACTTTTTCAGACGGATTCATCGACGGGTTCTATCCATCGGTATATCCGTCGACTATTCTGACGGGAAAATAGACACATCACCATACGGACCTGCTTTTCAAATCCCTCGGTGATTCCGTCGGTATTGTTGACGGTGAACCGATCCCGTCACCCGTACGGGTTGTCCGTTTTGAATCCGTCGGTGATTCTGTCGGAAATATCACCTGCCAAAACCTCCACGTCAGCGACCCACCTTTTTTTTCTTTGTTCCGAACTTTCCGTCCGTAATTCGGTTGGTAATTATCGACGGCTTAGCACCGTCAGTAATTACCGACGGAATGATGAACGGAAAATGTCCGTCGGTAATTTCAACCTCAAATTTCCGATAGAAATATTATGTCGGTGATTCCGTTGCTATTAAGTGAATTTCTGGTAGTGTTAGGGGAAAGATAAGGAGCCGAATGCAGGCTTCACTGCTAGTCCTAAGCATGTACTACAATTTCCATTCCATTTTACAATGAGTGTGGCCTTTTAGTACAAGCCAAAAGAAACTCGAGGTCATTCTGTTGTAATCGACGATCCCACCTGCACTCTCTACAAAGCTCTCAAGCTTCACTTCTTTTAGGTCATGTCGCCAACATTTTACTTTCCTGTGGTTGCAGCATGATAGAGCTCTTTTCGAAAACCCACAAAGATACTGCCATTCAAGCAAATTAGTAGATCAGAACTTACCGAGATATATCCATCAAAACTGAAAGTGACACAAGCATCACCATTAGGCAAGTAGCGCAACACACATACCTCTAAATATCTCTTTCGCTCATCAGTGGATCTTATAAACAAGTTTTTGGGACGAGAAAAGAAGAACAAACCATCCATAAAATTAGCATAAGTCATTATCGGAGATGCAGAATGTACTGTTAGGACCACATTGTCGACCACATATGGAGAGGCATTGTTGCTCAAGTCTTCCAAATTAAGTGAACTCTAAATTCACAATGAAAATGTACTTATATCATGGTATATCTGTAGAAGCATATGTAAAGGTCTGCCAGAATTTAGAGAGAAAATGCATCAAGTAGTTCATATTTATGACAAGAATCTCCAAATAAGCATGTAAAAAAGCATACGATGTAACTTGAATTGCTATACGTACCATGATCGTTGTTAGATATACATATACGTGTAGATGTACAAGCTGATTCAACTTTGCTAGAAATTCTTTCAATGTCGTATACCAAAGAATGTCAAGGGTGTTCATCAGGCTAAATTCAACTTGCAATGACAAGATGGAGCATTTATCAATGAAACCGTTACAACAGAACCACAGTACTTGCATGAAAGTAAATTTGGAGTATCGATCTCAATATCCATTATATTCTCGCAAGAATGAATTTCCAAACTCTTAAGGCTCCAACTTGAAATTTTCACCTTTTTCAATACCGGGTAGTCACCAACTCTCAAACTCTCCAGGACTTGAAACTTTGGAACCAAATCTTGTAATAGAAGTTCTGTGACAAAAGAACCAGATAGGATTAAACTTTCGAGTCTTTGACAAGCATCCACGCTAACAATAGGTTTCACTGATCTTACAGTAAACAAGCAATGGAAACTTTCAAGACTTGGTGATTTGATCTCAACACTCTCAGGCTTAGATAAGTGAGAGTAGATTTCAAACTTCTTGAGCCTGAGAAGCTCGAAAACCTGAATTTTTTTAAAACCCCAACAAAATGTTATAGATATATCCTCAATTAATGGGCAGCATGTGACAATTCTTCTAAGCAAATGATCATCCATGTGGACTTCCTTGAGTGCAAGCTTCTTAAGAGAATGCAACTTTATGCAGAATGACTCCTCGAGCTTCACATTACAACCGAATAATTTCTAAACGGTGACTGGTTTGGCAGCAAAAATAGCATCAGGCATGTTGTAGGGTTTTTTAAAGTGTAAATAACCAGGTAAATCAATGCCAAAATCAACCTCTTTCACACCATTTTCAATAACCTTCTGTACCCATTTGTCCAAATGAGAAGACAACTCCAGATCAGGGAGGACAAGAAAAAGTTTAAACTTCTGCATGCTAAGCTTGTACTTGCAGAATCTGAAAATTGACGTATCCACATAATTCAAGAATTGTTAGCATTTGGCGATATTCATCAGAAGCATTCTCACTATACATAGCATCTCTACTTTGTCCTGCGCAGTCACCCCAACTGAAATCTAAAATGGGATTAGTGTCAAGCACAAGTTTCTACCTTTTGGATAGGATACTAGTTCGAAGTGCATCTTTAGTGGGGAGGAAAGACAGGATATGATGAAGAACACCATTAGGAAAACGCAAAATATGATCCATGGAATAAATCCCCACCACTAAGGACTTATATAGAATGATACGGCTAGTGAGATTTACCAGAAAGCCAAAGCCAGTTTTTATTTAGCTACTGCACCCTGCAATTTGTGTTAAGAGAACATTTCAGTAAGGACTTATATAGTGATGTGACCTACTAATCAGCGTGTTGAAGACAAAGCAATCATAACCAGGAACAGAATAAAAACATTCAAATAAGATAGAAACAAATCAGAACTCAAAATATGAACTTCTGGGCCATTAAAATAAAAGGGGAAAGGTGGAGTTACTGCTAGGGTTGTCAAAACAGAAACAATTCACACAACCAAAACTACAGAGTGAAATTTGCAGCTATATAGTATTATACTTGCAATTCGTATTGCTAGGAGAGCATTGTGCAAATATGTTTTGAAGCTGTGAAATATTTTACAAGAAAATGCAAAATGGGATTTTGAAAACTATTGGAAGAAGGCTAAATATTAGAAGATTCTTTAGAACAATTATTTTATGCGTAAAGGATTAATTATACCAATGCTTTTAGAAGAAAAATATGTAGTCCTTATAAGATAAAGATTGTCGGTTAGATTGTCAGTTTTCTTTGTAATTATAGATTTTTATTCTACTTCTACTCAGGTCTCTGCTGCATTGTGTGTGTGTGTGTGTATACACAAGCACACACACGATACATCACATAATAAAGATTAGCACTAGCATTCCAAAGCAGCAGCTCTGTTCTAAGTTTGATGGTTCTTTGTTCTTCATGATATCAGAGCAGGTTTCGATTGACCTGTGTTTTACTTAAAGTTTTCTATGGAAGACTCTTCTAAATATGTTGATGTTGATGACATCAACAGATCTTCTAACATTTTAGAAGGAGAACAAAATAATCAAAACCAACATCTAGGTTTAGTTTTGTTGAATAAACTCAGTTATGTTCCTTGGTCAAGAGCTGTGATGATTGTTTTTGATGGAAGGTCCAAACTTGGCTATGTTAATGGCCATATCAAGGCCCTTGACCCTTTCTCACAGAACTATGAAGCATAGCAATGCAAGGATCAACTTGTCATGTCTTGGTTATTCATTTCTATGGAGAACAATATTGCTGAAATATTCAGTTATTCAGAATTTTCAATGGACCTCTGGGTGGCTGTGAAGGAAATTTATGGAAATCAAAACAAGGCAGCTCGTGTTTTTTAAATCAAAAGGGATCTTGATAATCTGCAATAAGATGGCAAGACTTATGTGTAACTACTTGAAATTCTAAAAGGTATGTGAAGTGAACTTGCATTATATCAACCTCACATTGTTGATGTTGCAACATTAAAAAAACGAGATAAGGAAGACAAGATATTCCAATTATTATCCAATCTTTGTTCGGATTATGAAGACCTTCGAAGTTGAGTTTTGATGAACTCTGATCTTCCATCCATTGTGAAGTATATGCTACAATATAGCGAGAAGAAGCTCATTGAAAAATCATGGAATCCAAAGCCAATAATCACCTTGCTAGAAACCTATGTATACACTGTTACCAGACAGATGAAAATTAACAAATTTTACAAAGGAAAGCGACTCGATTTGAAGTGCACTCATTGTTATAATCTTGGACACACAATCGGGCAGTGTTGGACCCTTCATCTAGAATTAAGCCTAACTTTGAAAATGAAAAGGGACTTCAAAAGGGCTATGAACATAAAGCTCATGTTTTTATTTGCTCTACTGATAGTTCTTCTCCAAGTAATGTAGTCAACTTTTCTACCAACTCGTCTAATCTTCTTGATGATTTTGCCAATTATCTTAAGGAAAAGGGTGATGCTAGCTTGACAGCCTCAAACAATTATGATTCTACGACTCTTCTTAGTAAATTTGCTGGCTTATTGGCAAACTCTGATCATCTATCACAAGAGAATTTAGAAGATATTTTGACTGCTTGTAAAACTGCTTTAGTTGCTAGTACTGTGCATAATTCTTGGGTCATTGATTCGGGTGCCTCTGATCACTTAACAAATAAAATGACTAGCTTACATCATTTTAAAAAAATCACTACTTCAACTCATATTTCTGTTGCAAATGAAAAACATGTCCCTGTCAAAGGTTGAGGGAAAATTAAATTGCTTTCTGAAAATATTGAGTCTTTGGTTTTATATGTTCCATCTCTTCCATTCCAATTGCTTTCCATTGGTAAGGTCACCAAAATACTAAATTGTTGTGTTATATTTGACTCTCACCGAGTTCTTTTTCAAGACCGCACCACCAAGAGGATGATTGGTGAAGGTTTCTTTTTTCAAAGGCTTTATTATTTTTCAAATAATTATAAGCGTCCTCAAATTTATGCTCTTTCTTACTTTAGTCAAGATCAAGCTTTATGGCATCAAAGTTTAGCCCATCCTTCCAAGAATGTTCTTACAAAATTAATGCCCAGTCTAGATGCCAGAAACATAACTTGTGCTATATGTCATCTACCCAAATCCACCAAACTGCCCTTTTCACCCTTTATGTCTATAGCGAACGAGATGTTTGAACTTGTACACTCTAATGTTTGGGGACCAACTATTGAATCCTTTGACGACTATAAGTATTTTGTTACTTTCGTTGATGATTTTTATCGTGTAACTTAGATATATCTTTTAAAATTCAAAAGTGAGGTTGTTGATGTTTTTAAGGATTTTCATATGCTAGTTATGACTCAATTTTCTACAAAACTTAAAATCCGTAGATCTGATAATGGCACCAAATACATGTCTTAAAAAATGACACAGTATCTAACTTCTCATGGTATTTTACATCAGCATAGCTGTGTTGGCACACCTCTAGCAGAATGGGGTAGCTGAACGCAAAAATAGAGATCTGCTAGAAAAAAAAAATAAGCCTTGATGATACAAATGCATGTTCCCAAATCCTTTTGGTCTCAAGGAGTATTATTTACTGCATATATAATTAATCAACTACCTAGCAGAGTGTTGTTTTTTAAATCACCACTTGAAGTTTTGCAGAGGCAATCACTTGACATATCACATTTAAGGGTGTTCAGCTGCATATGTTTTGTGTATATTCAGGCTTCAAATCGTGATAAACTTGACCCAAGGGCTGTTAAGTGTATTTTCTTTGGATATTATTCAACCAAGAAGGGATATAAATGTTATCACCCTCATTCCTGGAAACTATTCATATCAAAAGATGTTCAATTTGAAAAAACTATTCCATACTATAGTGAGATAAGTCAATAGACATCTTCAAAAGAAACTTTTCCTCTAGCTTATCCAACTCCTGCAGACACGGTATCTCCCTCAGCCTTACCTCTTGCTATTAGCAGCACCCCCTCATCAACAACTGATGTGCCCTTAGGTATAGAGAGCTTCGGTCAAATTATTTTAGAATCTGAAAAAGATCGTAAACACTCTGAACCCAATGCAAATTTCATTAGTAATATCTCTGTGTCTACTGCAAATCCTTCTTCTAGCTCAAGAGCTATCGATCATACCAATTCTGGTGGCAGTATTTCCATGTCTATTGCAGGACCTTCTTCTAGCACAAGGGTCGTTAATCCTATTATGGCTAATCCTGAGGGTGATTGTAACAACCCTAATTTTTCTATTAGTTTTTCCGTTAATCTTTCCCCCTATAAAGGGTAGACGGAGCAATTTTTTTTTTTTTACTCTTCAAAATTTTAGCTGAGTCTCCTTTATACCGACAGATCCCAAGTTATCGACAATGTACTTGCACACATTTTAAATCACATCTCATCCACAATCACATCCATGTTTAGTACAATCAACTACATAATTCACTCTAGATTATGCTTAGGACCATATTCATTCCCAAACTCCATCTTACATCACACACATAAGTTAATAATTAAAAGAGCCAATTCCAGCATGAAGATTTCATATATATATATATACACACACAACACAGTTTAATATTCTAACATAGTCTAGTACATTCTAATATCCCAAACATAGGTTGATATATTTAATATTTCAGAAACAAAATATTATGAATATAATATTATATATAGGTTACATATTTACTGCATGACAAAATTACACCACAAATCCCTAAGTTCCTAACTTATACAAAAAGGGATCAAAGAACTTAAAATCTATTCTTGACGTGAATGGGAGGCACTTGCAAAAATATAAATTTTCCATATAATTCAAAAAACAAATTATTAAAATACAAGCAATTTACAGAAGAAAATTAAACAGCATATCTATCTACTTAAATCATATGAGATTCTAAATACAACCACAAACCCCTTTTAATAGTTATATGAGAATTCTTTTTTCTTTTTTTTTTCTTCTGTTGACTACTCCCCCCCTCATCAGAAAGACTATTGCCGACACCAATGACCTCCATTAGTGTCTTTAGTTGCCCATCCTGGAACAACTAATCAGTTTC